>PVJL010005916.1:0-100418 GCA_004026885.1 Lyroderma lyra
GAGGGAGAGGAGAGAGGGGGGAGAGAGAGAGAGAACATCAACCTGCTGTAAGTACTGTTTTCAAACAGTTACCCCGCGGAGACAAACAGCCTGAGGAAAACGCAGGAACTGCACACTCCGCCTTGGACTGCGGGCGGCTTGTCAGTGACAATGACTTCCGCAGTGACGCTCTCTCTTGCTGCCTGGAAGCTTGCACTAGCTTTAAGCTATGTGCTCTGTGAAGGGTCACGAGGAGCTGGTTTTATTGTTAATTCTTTTCCAGGGGTGATGTGAAATCTGGATAATGTGGGTGAATGGGTAGCAATGTTGTAACTAAGAAGATGAGTGGATAACATAAAATAATGGGAAAATTTATTGTAAAGAGTGACTGTCACCTCACCGGTGTTATTTCTGCCTTGTTTCTTCACAGCGTGTGTGCCATCCAGAGCTCTTGCCTGTCTCTTATCCTAGCAAAGGCCCTGACACGCAGTGTGTCCTCAACATATACTGCTGAATAAATATATCAATCCACTTTTGTCCAATAATTTGTCAGCACTTTTAATCAACTGTATTGATTTTGAAAGTATAAAGTAAATAAATTGGTGGAATGCCATATTCGTTGCTAAATTCTGTGTGTGTATCCTAAAATGATATAATGTGCATCCTCTACTCATGAACTTCAATTTTTTAATGAGAGGCTATATATCAGGAAGGTTTAGAGGCAAAATTTAATGGCAAATATATTGATGTTTGAGAACCGATTCAGCAACTTTCAGCTAGCCGACCTTAGGCAAATCACACAACCTCATTAAATCTCTTTATGTCTACAAATTGAAATGCATTATAGTGTGCACCTCCAATGGATTTTGTGAGCATTAAATTAGATATGCCATAGTGTCCATCCTAGTGCTAGCATAAAAGTGTGCAAAATGTTAGCCATTAGTTTTATTACGAACAGCAAAAATAGATTTCCCATTTTTCTCAAGAGGGATCTACAGAATGGAAACTGTCATACCTGAGATGCAGCCTCTCTCAAGATGAATTTCTTGTAAAATACCTCATTTTCAAAAAAACAAAAGTCAATACAAATCGTAGGTGAATGTATAATATAAGATAATACAATTTATCTTAGAAAATGAATTTGTACCTCATTAGTGGGAAAGTTAATAATTGTCTGAATAGATGTAAGATTTTTAAGCATTATGAATTACATAAATAATTATGAATCTAAAGGTTTGTTCCCTTCAATATTTATAAAATGTTCCAATGAATTAGATTCTACTTGAACAAATAATTCAAATTATAGATTTTTTTTAACCTCTTCAAGAATGTGAAGATCAAGCCTTTTCGAAAGGTAGCACACAACAAATAGCAAGTGAATATCACTAATCACTAAGTTACTACAATGCAATAGCTTTGTAGCATGTTTTAATAATGGTCCTTTTATGCAACCTCTTTCCCAGGCATCGTGAATTAATATCATGTTACAATTCACATTATTATTATGGTGGCAACTCTGTATGTGTGTGCCAAGAACACTTCGCAATGCCTGACTGTATTTTTTTTCAGGGAATTGTATTTACTCCTACACAACCCAAAGGCAGGAGGTCCCTCTGACCAGTGTTCATCTAAGGTGGTCTGCACCGCGACAGAACTCAACACCAACGTCGAAATCTATTCAGCACAATAATGCTCAGCTTCCAGGGGAGGGAGAACGAAAACTCGACCCTTGCTTGATGAGTTAGGAAAGTTTTCCTTGCACTGACGCTTTTATGAAATCTAAAAGCAAAAGCCAGAAGCTTAGGGAGTTTGCAGACTAGCAGAACCAGACGATTTTGCATTTGCAAAGACTCTTCAAAGTCTCCCGTTCTAAAGCAGGCATCCCGTCTCCAAGCGCCTCAAAGGCTATCTCAGGGGGGCGGGGCCTCAGATACAGACTCTTACTCTCTCAGCACATCTCGGGGAGCCGTTCCCAGCAGCAAAGCTTGTCTGCCAGGCTGTAGGATGAAACTGTCTCTCCGGGCTTGCAAGGCCAAGTGACACAGAGCCGTGCTACCTTCCCCCACCCAGACTCAAATTCCTAAGGAAGGATTCGACCACGGAGGCCTGCCTCAAACTTGAACAAAAGAACTCTCCAGCAGGCGTGCATTTGGAGAGTCTTGTCCTGGGCTATGCATCACCTAGAACCTGGGGTGCAGGCTGCACTAAGGAACACAAACTCAGACAATGTGAAGCTAAGAGGTCACAGTGCAGTGGGGGCTACTGAAAGGCTTATTCATTAAGATCCTCTGGAAGGATCCACTATTAATCCAAGCTCTCAGTCAGCGTCTGCCGTTGTAAGCGCAGAAGTAGCTTGCTCGCTCCCTGGGTTTAAAAGAGACATCAGCCATGTGATTGGGTGGTCTGCTTAAAAGATGGTGTCACCCAGGCCCTTCCCACTTTAAAGCAGTGTCCTGTTGCAGGATTTAGGAGTCCATGCCTTAAGAGGCCTGAATGTAGTACGACCTAGAACTGCAGTCATGATGTCAACACACTTCCTAATGAGAGGAGTCACCACAGAGGGAAATTCTACCTTCTGCCACGCTGAGAGAGTCGCAGGGGACTCTGGGCAGGCAGTGCAGTCCTTAGAGGACACAGCGAACAGGGCGTCCGAGAGCCTGGTTTCCAGTGAGGGTCTTCTATCATCTCCACCCTCCTCCTTAGCACTCTGGGTGGCTGCAGTGATCCCAAAAAGAATTTGGAAGAGCAAACTGTGTTGAGTGCAAGTACGACTGTTTCCCTCCTCCATAAGAACATACCCGTGTGCTAAGGAGCAGAAGAGAGAACCAAGCCAAGGAGGAGAGGAGGCAGTCAGTAGAGGCAGAAACACGTGTAGGTTCGACATCAACCAGCTCTGCGTTCCAACCCTTGTCCCCCATAGGGTGGGCCATTCTGGGACAGTGGCTAAATCGCTCTGAACCTAAGTTTCTTCATCCATTAAATGGGACAAGGGGGTGGTGCTAATCGCCCTATCTCATAGCTCAAGTGACGCCTAAATAAATGTTTTTATATCCTGACAGGCCCTAGGACACATTCTTTGACTTCCACTCTTTCTTAAGCCAATAAAATACATACGAGGGCTGTCCAGAAAGTATCCAGCCACACCATACACAAAATAGAGGCATTTATGGCTGGATTTTTTCCAGACAGCCCACATATGTATTCAAACATATTTGTAAATTCAAGAAAAAAAAAACAAGGAAAATTATCTCAGCCTTCTTTATGGCCATTTCAGATTATTGAGAATTAATTACAAATTAAATTGTTTCTGTACTAGAAATATAAATTCTAATAAAACTTTTTTCTCCCAATGTTTCAGAAGCTCATTCCATAGTTTTAGAGAGTTTCAGAGGATGCAAATTATCCAAGGCCTCACCCCTAGCCCTTTCCCACGTTTCCACCTCCTTAGTTTCATGGTATGTAAGTAGGAACTAGGTGATTATTTCATTTTCAAGACGCGTTGTTAAATTCTTTTGCTCGTTATCTGATCCCAAGTGAAAGGGCCACAAGTCAGTTTCTTGCACCAACTGCAGGAGAGCCGTCTGTCACTGAAGAGCCAAAATGCGTCTCCGGGAACACCGAGGAGGAACCAGCAGCGTGCCTGTTGGTTTGCTCACGTGGTCCCTCGCCCCACCAGTCACAGCTCTTCAGCGAACGCCATGTGCCAGAAGCAAACGCACTCCTTTTTAAGGAGAGCAGACCTGTGTGTTCAGAAACGCCACAGAAGTATTCATAAGCCCATCTGTCCAGGGGCTAAAAAAGCACGAGTTGGAGCCTAGTGAAACTCTCTCGGTGCACCCAAATCCACTCCATATGGCTTTTCTCTGCTTGCTTTTTCTCTCTTCATTGTCACTCTATCTCTCTCTCTCTTTTTTTTCCCTCGTTGTTTCTGAGCCTCTGTGTTTTTTTAAAATTCTTGGCTCCTATGAAGGTTTCTCACTTTCTATGTTTTCTGTGTCAAGGCTCCTTTCTTAGGTTCTATCATTTGTAGCACGACTTTCTCTCTGTAATTCAGGATTTCTGCCTTAGCATGGGCTGCTCAGCCCCATTGTCGCGCCTCCTTGACCTTGTCTCATCACCTCATTCTGCTTTCGTGCGTGTTTGGGGTCCAGGGTGAGGGCTGGGCCTGTCTCCATGCTCCCTGTCTGGTCTCTCAGCTTCTTGGCACGTGTGACTTTTCTCCAGCTTGTGGGATGCAGGAAAAGCCAGGCACCCTGAAATGCTCTCTGCATGTCTAAGTGTGATGAGGACTATGCTTTCAGCCACGGACAGAAAACCCTCAGACCTTTACGGCCGGAGCCCAATGGCAGGAGAAGCAGAGAAGACAAGAAAGAGTGGCCGTCACCCATAGGACCCGCCATTGCACGTGTGTAATGCTTTCCGGAAACGCCCCACAAGGCTGACGGTAAATGCCCCTGCGGCGGCGGGCCGTGGTCCGAGGTCGAGTCCTGCCAAAACGACACCGCCCTGGAGAGAGCAACAGGGTGCACGCACAGGCACGCACGCAGAGTGCCACGGAGGGCAAACTGCAGCAAGAAACCGCTTAAAGGCACGTAAAGCAGCGAAAGCAAAGAACACTCCCCTATACATAACCCCGCCACGTCCTACAGAAAGCCTCGGCGGGGCGAGGGAGTCCGACGGGCTCTGAGGAGTCGCAGGCGTTGGTCCTTGCGAATTACCTTTCCTCAGAGGGGCTGATTCTCAGGGGCGGGAGTGCACCAGCCGTCCAGGACGGGACCGACGGTGCCGGGACCCAGCTGGGAGGGAAGGGAGGAAACGGAGGCGCTCCTGTCCATTTGGAAACAAACCCCGAGTCGCGAGGGGCGTCGGGCCCAGGGAAACTTTGCCCAATCGTTCGGCATGAGCACAATTAGTTAAAAACACGGGCGCGGGCGCGCTTTCTGTCTTCGTTGGGTTCCTGTCTGCAGGCACAGGATTTGCTTTTGCATTCTGCTCAACGGCTCCATCCTCCCCCCTGCCATCCGGGTGACTCTCAGAGTGAGGGAGCCCACAGGACTGCCCAGTCATGACCACAGGTTCCAGGGAGCTCTCCGACTAAGGGCTGCTGTTCAGAGGGCTTAACATTCTGCTCACCTCACAACCAAAGCTAGAACCAGTTCACTCTAGTCACCTAACCAATGAGAATTTCAATCCCTGGTGTCAATTTTCTTATCTGCAAAAATGGAGATAACAACATCTATTAGTAGGTTTAAAGCATATAGCAAGGTCCCTGAAGTTTCCCCCCAAAAAATATTCTCCTCCTGCTGTTTCTTCTTCTACATCATTTTCCTCTTATTTCATATATATGTAAAATGAGAAGGCAAAGAAGACAGTTCAATACTATGCTAGCCCTTATATTTGGAGAAACATCCACAAATCACTTTTTACCTGGTGCAGGCCCTGCCGAGGCTCGGATTGTGGAATTTTCATTTCCCCGGAAAGAAAATAAAACAGAGCCACCACACATATGAGCCTCAAGGACATCTTTTCCTCTCAAGGGGTTTATGTCCACTTGTGTGGCCATAAATGTTGCCTTTGTCAGGAGATGACTGTGAGAACTGAACAAGCAAACTTAATAAACTGTCTACGAGGTAGTAAACTCTTAAATAGATATCATCACTTTATTTTGGTTCCTTAAAATCTCCTCCCAAGCCCCTACTTTAATGTCATCAATTTCATGGTCAGTGTCATCCCTGGACAACATCATCAATTTCATGGTCTTCACCATATACTCATAGCAATATAAAAATGCGTGCAAAGATAGGTGCAGTGGCTTTGCAACACAACAGACATCTCTAAATGTCTGTTCAAACCTTACTAAGACTTTTACATTCCAGCCATGAGGCTATGCTTTGGTTTACTTCAATGAGTCTTAACCCTTCTCATCTGCAAGTTGGGGTAGCAGCCTAGCTCACTGAGCACCTCCCACATACAGTTCAAATGAGATATGTTGCCATGGTTACTGGGACAAGCTCTGGAATCACTATGTCCAGATTTGACTCCTGGCTTCACCTCTTATTCACATTCTCTAGCCTGCAATTTCTAATGCAAATGATGCTTCCTTTCAGTGACTGTCCCAATCTGGCAATGAGGACAACCCTGCCTTCGTCAGGGGATAGCTGTGAGAACTGAACAAGCAAATGTAATAAACTGTCTACCAAGTAGCAAACTCTTAATAGAAACCACCAGTTTATTTTGGTTACTTAAAATCTCCTCCCATCCCCCCACTTCAATGTCATCAGTTTCCTGGTCAATATCACCCCTGAACAACGTCATCAATTTCATGGTCTTCTCCATACACTCACAGCAATAAAGATCTGCACGATACAGGATTAGAGAGAAACAGAAATATGCATCTAACGTTTTATTTCCCTGCCCTCCCCCCAGTACTCCTTGGCCCTCTGATTGGGCTCATTTAGATTCTGCTGTGGTCTCCTGCGAAGCCCAGTGACATTCGATACTCTGCAGATTTCAGAGCACATCTGTCACATTGTGGTAAATACATGCAGAAAAAAAGAAGGAAGTTCATGGATCTGAGCAGGAAACAGCTCTTGTTAACTAGTCGAGCTTGGAGGGTCTGCAGGCTGCTGCCCCCACCATCATTTGCAATAGGAAGGAGTCTCATCTGCAAATTGAGGTAGCCTGTGCATCCTGCACCAACCACATGGGGTTCAAATGAAATGATCAGAAGCTTCTCCCCCAGAACTCTGTCTGGGGGTCTTCCAAACACCCACCCCCATGACCCTTTTCTTTAATTGGGTGGTATTCAAAGTTCACTCAGCCTGAATATAGGGAGTAAAAGGCACAATTTAAGCTATCCTGTAATGGACTGCTGATGGGTTTGTTCTCGAAAAATAGATGTCTTTATTTTAATGCTTTAATATGCACAGGCATTCCTTGGAGATAGTGTTAAAAGTGCAGATTCTGACTCAGTGAGTCCAGGTCTACAGGTAGTGAATGAAATTATGGATTTTTCACCAGTTGCCAAGTGATGGTCTGCAGACTCTCACTTTGAGTAATAAGGACATAGTACATTCTATTTCTCCTCCCAGATATAACAGTCAAATGGTCTGAAATGTGAGGTAACGAAGCCAGTACTGAGAGAAAACACACATCTTAACTGAATAGTCATCTCTTTGAATGTTGATAAGACTCTTCACTGTATTTCAAAGTGTTTCAAAACTTAGAAACAAGAGGATACATGACCAACTTATTCCAAGGTGTTTGTGTGTGTGTGTGTGTGTGTGTGTGTGTGTATTGGTGGTGTAGGGGGTGAAGGCCTGTTAACACTGATGGAAATAATATGTATAGATGAAAAATGCTGAAATGTTAAAGAAATTACTGTTCAAATAGCATGCATAGCCAGCTCAAATGAACCCCTGTGAATGCTGTAAAACTTTTATCTTTCTTAAATAGCATAATTCCATAAATAACTTTTCTAGGTTATTCTCATTTACTGAAAGGTTATAAGCAACATGCAGCCTGACTATATTACTTAAAGATTCCAAAGATAGTTTCCCATTTCAAGGCCAAAAATAAAATCTTCATTTCTGGTTACTACGTGGTCTATCCTATTGTAAATACAAGTCACTTAACATGCATTTAGCAGGACAGCAGGTCTGTGGCTGTCCATTCTCTCTCCACAATTTCATAAAAATGATTAAATGTTTTTAGCACTTCAATTTATTAATTCATGAGGTTGGCTTTCCAATTGTATAATACAGGTGCAGTTAAAAAAAAAAGATTCTATTTACCAAATAAGTTTCACATTAAATAACGGCTATGAATAAGTGGCACTGATTTTAAGAAGACTGAACAATATACCATGCCATTTATTTTACTCTCATTTTGTTATATTTTATAATATAGTAACAGTATAAACTAGGAAATAGAAGACAAAAAGTTGTAAAGAAAAAAGACTGCTAATCCAGTCACACATATTGGAAAAAAAAGTTTTAATATATTGGTATATTTCTTTATAGAGTTCCCTTTATTGATTTGTGGTACAGTTATTAATATGAATCAATATCAGGAATTAAATCCTTATATTGTATTTAATACAGGTTATGTGCATATCATTTATTCATTGGATATAATCATAATTTGGGGTATTTTTATGATTTTATGTTCTTTTCAATTGGGAAGTCTTTACATTAAAAACAATAGGTAGTAGTTATATATATGTAATTAGGATTCTCCTTACATTAATTTTTAAAATTAAGAGTGCTGGCATTGTGTGTGTGTGTTGTGGAGGGGGTAACTGAAAAATCGCAGAATGGTGAAAACTGTTGAATATGATCAGGATAATGGTACATAGGGGTTCATTATTTTTGTAAATGTTTGAATATATACATTTTTTCAGGTGTACATACCTATCTAATAGCTATGTGTCAGGTACTCTATTCATATCACGTTTGCATTTTTTAATTATATCCTCCACACGTTCTATACCTTGTGTCTGGTATTGATTCAGTTGTAAACATGTTCCCATATTATAAATCTTAATAATTATTAATGACTCATACCATTCTGCTATGTAATATGCGAGACAAGGCCTTCCCGTTGGGCAACATCTGTTCGCCCAATTCTTCCCTACGGGCTTTGGCCTCAAATTTGGGGTAAGAATCAATTCTCTGCTGTCTTTCGTTTTCATACTGACCACTCATTGCCATTTATTCCTACAACGTGGTTACAAAATCGCCTGTAAACATATGACTACTATCATTTCGCTTCAAGTTGGCAAAATATCTGCCTCAATGAGATGAGCCTAAGAAAACTGATAAAGAAAAGTGCAAGACTCTTCTTGTAAGAAGTCTGAACGAACTGCTTTTTCAGGGCACCTACAGAGCTAAGCACAGATTGTCTATACCCTCTCCTGGTCCCGTGGAAAGACATGACATGAAGAGGGTGAGTCTGGGGATGTGGAAAGATCTGATTAGGAGATGACTTGGGGTGGACTCATGCACAAAGGCAGCTACCAGGCCACATATGTGTACGAGTGTGAGAGTGTAGAGGGGGCTGTGTGTTTAGGGTTTCCGCTGACTTCCAAAGCTAATATTCCGTTTATTTATATCAGCATCAAAAGATTTCCAACAGCTCTTGGATGCCTGCTGTTTTTAAGTCAGGACATTCGGCAAGAGACAGACAACCACGTTGTTGGGCCAGATTGAGACGCGCAGTGCTGACTTGCATTCCTGCCGGGGGACTGGAGCACGAGGCCCCGTCTGAGCAGGCAGAAGCTTCACAGGGCTGACAGGGAATGGCTCTCGCAAGGCCGAAGATACAATTTGGCTGTGGCTGCGTAGCCCTGCGCTCTTAACATGCAAACGGCCAGCAGAAATAATGGCATGTCAAGTACAATTTTCTTACCGGCCGCTGACACGGTAAACTGTAATACGGTGTCATTACTTGGCATCCCGTGTCCTTCATACTAAGCACCGCCCGGGAAGAGGGAAGGTTAGAAGGTCAAATTTAAAGAGAGAAAATGAGTCAGTGCCTTGGAGGGAGAGAATTATAAATAGATGTGGCATCACCCGTGAGAGAGTTATACCCAAATAAGGAACTGCTCAGAAGCCCAGGTAGGAGGGGAGAAGGGAGGGAAGACAGCAAGGAGTTTATGTAAGGAGAGGATTTATGGTAGAGCTCTGACCACCTGGACTGCAAACTGGTTTTTCCCAAAATAAAGCAACATGAGGAACTGAGGATCACAGAACAAGAGCTAAAGGAACTTGGGCCAAAAATCGATAGATGTTACACACATTGTTTTATATTGCTTTTTAAAAAAAATTTGGTCCCATAGGGATTTGAATCGTAAACATAATCCTGTAATGCGCTATATAATAACGAGTGTATTTTGGTGTACTTTGTGCATAAGAACGAGCATATGTTTGCTGGTGGACTGGACAATGATGGAACAACTCCCCATACTGTCTCTTGCCTCTGGAGAGGGGGGACAGCCTCCTTCGAGGGGGTCATGCAGCCTCCTCAAAGGGAATTATTTTAACAAGTCAACTTGTCCACGATCACCAGCTCAAAGAAAGACTTTTCATATCATATATGGAAACACTGTTTAAACTCCCCGGCTGGTCTATAAAATCCCAAGATGAGAGAGAGAGAACGGAAGCAATGCATTGGGCCCTCCATTGGAAGATGCCCTCTGTGTCAAATCTGATTGAGTTTCTATTACTATGGTAAATGCCACCATTCCTTTGGTGAATTATTCATTCATTTATTCATGCAAAATATTTACTGACCATTTCCTATATGCAGGTAGTGTTCTGGGTCCTGGGGATGCAGAGAGAAGAAAAAAGGAGACAAAAACCCTTTCTTTGTAGCATGGACATGGCAATAGAAGATAAATCACAAACAAGATAAAGTATAAAGTACCTGAGATCATCAGAAGGAAGAAAACAATAAGGCATCGTCAAAAGATACAAAATATTGGAGACAGGAGAGTTATAGTTTAGACAGAATGGGACAGGGAAGACTTCTCTACAAATAATGCCTGTCAACTTCATTTTAATTTAACAGGAAGTACACAGGCTTATGTTGTTTCTGACCCAGGGGACCCTCCGTATCCTACCCTATCCCTGTGACATTGCACAAATGCTTCTGTCCTGCTGGGGCACCTAACTTGCCCCTATCTCACAGCCTACATCACAGCCACCCTTCAAGTCACACCTAAACATCACCTTCACCCTAACCACCCGGGCTAATTGAAAGGGCTTTTCTTTGGGACCCCAGAGTCTTGTGCTCACCTAGTGATGGAACTGTCAGCTTGTCCACTACTACAACTACACACACACACACACACACACACACACACACACACGTATAATTAACACAATCATGACTATAATTATTATGCATAGGGACTATGCAACACTATTGTACTTACTCATTATACTCTGATTTGTCCTACTTGGATAACCCTTGAAGAGTCTGAGTAACTTTCCCAGGGTTAACACCCAGGAACTGGCCAAGCCAATATTCAAACCTGTGGAGAGTACATCTCTAAGGCTTGCTTCTTTCTCTGCACCCAGCTGCCTACCGGCATGGTAACAACAGACAGTGGGTGGTGTGAGGGCTCATGTGAAGCTCTGGAGAGCCAATCACTCAAAACCTGGGTCTGTCCTTGAGCTTGTCCTCCATCTGCTGGGCCCAAGGCCCTCACCATGGTGACTCGTAGGAGGGCCTTTACAAAAGCAGGTATATGTAGAAGTAACTAATCTTCTCAGCTGGCCAGTTCCTGGGGAGAAACTCAGCGAGGACACGGTTTATTTAGAGTAAGACATGGAAGGTGTGTACGGAGACCAAGCACCAGCGGGACCCCTTACAGGTCGTCCCCTCACTCAGCCTGCCGTGTCATGAGAGGCTGTCACCTGAAATGTATTTTTGGCTTTGCTACAATGCAAGGTCATCAACGGCTAACCTGTAATAATTCAGGAGCAATTTTCCTTCAGGGGAAATATGTATGATTGGAAATGTTTGCAGAAAAGTTCTTCAGAAAATAAGTTTAACTCCGCTTCAGCAATTGTTCACAAGCTGGCCGTGGTAGGGGGCAAGGAAAAGAGCTACCGGATAAAAGCAGGCATTAAGACTCAGGAGCACCGAGGCCATTTCAAAGACCGAGGAGGGTTCAGGAGCAACATTCCTGTCATTCAAAGGAGCGTAAATTTCTTAAGCATCGCCAAGTCACAAAAGATGCCGAACCCCTGGCCATGTGCCTCTATGTCTACCGCTTCATTTAAAGAAGGGGGGTGAACTCAGTCGTCAGATTCTATGAGTCCAAAACAAAGCCTGGTTTAATTAGTTTTTTTCTATTTGGATAAAAATGGAAAATTCTCCCGGGCAAAGCATGTTTGCCTGTTTATATCATGCAAGATACCATCGGTGTAATATAGCACCACAAAGAGTTAACTAATGAACAGTGAGAAAATGTCCATCAGTTATGTACAAGAATGTAGGCACATGTACCCAGAATTTCACCTAGTACAAAATGACTTGTCTTCGTCCTGGCTAAAGAAGTTCTGAATCTCCAGAAAGGAAGAATTTATAGACTCAGCATCCTGCATTCAATAGCTCTTAAGAGCAAATTACAGTTTAAACACATGGTGGCTAGTTACTAGAGCCTTGGGGATCTGGAGCATGATCCAAACTCAGATCATTGACCACCTCGATGGTCGTGGTTTTTGTACTTAGAAAAAAAGAAGCCCGTATGTCACATCGCTGTGCCAGATGTGTTTTGGAGTTCAGAAGTTTTCACGTTCAGAGATATTAAGGTATACAGATGGTGTAATAAGTAACACAGGGTCAGGGCAACACCATGTAATCAAATACATTACCATTTCTGCTGGGAAATACATGAATAGTCACAGTAATGCAATGCTTTATGACTACAAATAGCCTCAAGTCAGTTCTGCCACCTGAGTTTGTATCAAGCACACACAAAAAAATCTTTTAGAGATTTTTATATTTTGGACTGATGGAAAAAAGGGTATACACATACACATATACATATACATAGGAATAGAGGGAAGGAGCTATTGTTAGAAGCACATAGAATTATGCCCACAAAGTGCTTTTATGGTAGTACTCAACACTATTATAATAAAGACTCAATTCTGGCCAGAATGTGAGTTCCTTCAAGGCAGGGCTCACTGTTCCGTTCAGTGGCAGGCCCCCATCAGCCTAAGTGAGTACTGGACACACAGAGGGGGCTGTATAAATAATCTTTGAATGACTCATATCTCCTCATCCGGGTTTCCAAGCAGACGTATATAAAAAGAGAAAAAATAATCCTGGAGGAGGCTCAATGTCTTTTACAAGGGAGAAGAGCAATCCAAAGTTCCCAGGGAAACACGAAGAGTTAACTCAAGACTTGAATGTCAACATTTAATTCCCTTCCTAGTTTTTTCTTTTAAATCACTGCATCTGGGAAACGAATAATATCGGCATGATCCCCTCCTGCATATGACGTAGGGAAGTCAGCCAGGCCAGCCTCACAGCTGCCATTCTACCTGTGATGATGGTACGCACCCAAATTAGCAGAAGCTCATGACCAAACATGTACAGTCTTCAAAAACCCACAGGATGACTCTAGAAAGTAGACAGCACTTATCTACACAAGGGACATTTGTCCAACCTGCCAACTACAACAAAACAAATGGAAACCCAGCCTGACACCGGCACGCACACGCCACTACATTAAAATTTCGATTCTCTACATTTGATGCCCTTAGACAATGAATGAACTAGTTTCCTACTGCCCAGTTTACTGCATTACAGTAGCAAGCACTGTGAAGTGTCCACACCAAGAATTTCCCTTGCTTCATCCTAGGTTTAATGATTGAAACAACAAACAACCCTGGAAGCACAGACAAGAGGTTTGGCATGCAGGCTTCTGGGAGGACATGAGGAAGAAACGCTAATTTGTGTGTGTGTGACACAGGTGTCACTGTGTCTGTGATGGGCTGGAAGGCGTGGGGCAGCTGAGCTTTCCCAGGAGAGCTGTCTGTCTGCATGGGAAACAGCACGGGATCATTCACATTCCTAAAGAAACCCCCAGGTACGCTAACGCACCCCCTGGCCCGAAGTGCTCACAGCTCGGGGTGGCAACCACTGCGACAAGTCAGACGTTAAGATCTAAAGACAAGAAGCAGATCTTGCAATCCAGATCTTAAAAATGGAGCTTACCCGCCCAACCAGAATTGGTTCCGGTCCAGAAAACTCTTCCAGGACAAACATTTGATTCCAAACCCAGCCTCTTTTGGAGCGGTTCAAAATTCTCTGTTCTTCACTCAGCCTGTTTAGTTCCAAATGGGAGCCACTCATTACAACTGGAGACGGATTCATTGGAGCCATGTAAATGCAAGGGGGAAGAGTGATCCATAATATTATTAACGGAGTCCAGAGATCCAAGAGCATCTCCGCTAGCCGTTCTGGCATGGTCCCACCAGCGAAGCAAATCACCACGAAAACGAGACAATTACTTTCGTTGCCTCCGGTCCGCAGCCATCCAACACATCATGCAGGGCCGAGCGTTTACTTACAGGTCTGCCACGTGTTTGTGGCGCAGGGGACAGACATCATCCAAACAGTTTTCCTAAGGCCAAGATCTGGTGGCGTTCCTTGTCATTGAAATGTCCTGCAAAAAAAAAAAAAAACAAAAAAAAAAACAGGAGAAAGAAAGATAAAAGTCCACTGAAACCAACAGATTTTAAAACAAAACCACTGCTTTTCAAAATTGGGTAAATGAACCACAGTGCACATGTCCCAGAGAGCTTCATTTAAGAAAGTAGATCTGAGGAATCAGAACAGGTAGGCTAATGGAGCCTTTTATTTTTGAAGCTTTCTTTAGATTTTAGTGTTCATAGTGTAGCTGCTACTGATCAAAAACTCCTTCAAGCACAGTTAATATAAATTTTCCTTCCCTCCCTTCCTTCCTTCCTTTTTCCTTCTCGCTCTCCATCCCTCCCTCCCACTCGCTCTCCTCCCATTTTTTTTGTTTGTAATGCAAGGTGGAGTGCATGCAAACGCAGCCCTCCTATACTCTTATAAAGGCTGCAAACCTCTATTTTTAATTTCTTTCTTGTTCCTTCCTTCCTTCTTCCTTCTCTCTTTCTCTTTATTTTATTCTTTCTTTACCCATTTAAAGATGGGTTCTGTTTCACTTGATGCTGAACCATGTGAAGAAACTAGCCTTTAATGAGTATTTTCTTTTTAGTTCACAGATGAGAATGGGAAGAAAAATTTCCCCAATTTTCACCATCTTAGCTGCCACAAGCCAGCAGAAGCGATGGCCCAGTTCAGGGTGCAGGATGCAGTTCTTGGCCAGGATGCTAGTAACAAGTGAAAAAAATCAGAATTCTCCCAGAGAGAAACTCTGTACTGTCCGGCATGTAGGCTATCATCAGGACAGTGGCAGGACTCACATTCTAAATGTACAGTTGAACAGCAGATTTAAATTATGAAAAGCTCCTTTGGGAATGAGATACGATAAAAATACAATTTTCAATTGAAGAGATGCAGAAGGGGATGGGCAAAAAAAATTCCCCATTACCTGCGGTGTCAAATACATTTTTTGCTTACCTTCTGCATGGCAAACCACATTTCTTCCCCTCTCAAAAAAAAAAAACAAACGTGTGTGTGTGTGTGTGTGTGTGTGTGTGTGTATAATACTATATATGTGTGTGTGTGCGCGTGTTTCTAAAGAAGCAGTGCTCACTGCAGACCCCAGGGAGAAGCCTTGCTAAACTAAATTAAATGGGGAAATTGTTCCTCAGGACATGACTGGGTACAGTTCGGTTCCAGGAATCCATATGGGCCAGGGGACCTTTCGCCTCTAGGTTCCGGGTTCTGTGTGGCTCAGAATGGGAAAGCGGAGTCATTGCCACGGCCTGGGGTAGGGAGCAGCCTTAGTGAAGCCAGCTGAAAGGGACAGCAGACCCAGGTCCTGCGACTGTCCTGAACTAACCAGACGGGTGGGATCGCCCAGCCCGCCCTGCGGGTCGACTCTTGCCTGGGCTGGGCTCAATCACTAGGCAGGACTCTGCATCTCAAAAGCATCCCCACCCTGATGAGGGGCCACTGTGAGCAGCAGTTGATTTCCTGTTTACACGGAGGCACTTAGCCCGCGTCTGTCTGTCTGTCTGTCTGTGCCACAGGCTCTCCCAGGTGGGGCCAGGCCGTGCTGAAGTCTCAGGGGCTGCACAGGGGCCGCTGCAGAGGCAGGAGCTCCTGGGTTTGAATCCCTGTGATGACGGGCGAGATCCTGAACTCCTCTGATAATAATGCCCAGTTTCCAGCGACTCAGAAACAGCCAGGACATGGGAGACACTCACCAAACCACGAAGGGGGCGGTGACAGGGCCCCAGCCCTCGAGAGGCTTTGGTGAAAACGTGAAATGAATGAGCAAAATGTTAGGCCGTGTGACCTCTGCGGTGGGCGTAAGCAAGGCACGAGAGTGACACGAAGGGGGCCCAGTAGTCATGGGGATGTGAAGTCCAGCACAGGCTACATACACATGTGGTCACCAACATGGTAGTAACTACGCACGGTGCCAGGCGGGTACCAGACTAGTCAGCGGAGGCCACTTCGTGCATTATACAAATGTCTGACCACTCTGCCTGAAACCAGTATGAAATAGCACTGAATGTTAACTACGATTAAATTTTTTTAAAAAAGGTAAAAATGAAAAGTCTTCCATAAGGTGGCTGTGGGCGGATGCCGATGAGGAAGGAGCTGGACCATCTCACACCCCGGGTGGGGCGCACTCTCGTCACGGGGCCTGGGCGTGAACTCCGCTCAGGGAAGGGCCAGAGCTGAAAGGCCAAAAGCCCCCGCGTGCCTTTCTCATGGCCTGCGGGCCATGGGGGAGAGCCAGGAGAGGCCTGAGACATCAGCCTGCCTGGGGTTTGAGTCCCAGTGAAGGCACCACACTTAACGGTTGTATAACCGGGAAGCAATCAACGACATGCGCCATAAAGACACCAACACCTAACAGGTTTCTTTCGAATGTGAAAAGAGATGAGCATGCTAAAGCGTTTAAGAAAGGCTAGGATGTGTGGTGATTTTTAAATTGTGCCAACTACTTTGCAAGAACTCTCTGCATCTGCTGTGTTGTTAATGATTCTGGGACAGGGACAAGAAACCCCAATTTAAACGCACAATAGACACTTCTTTGATGGAAACTACCAAGTGGCACTCAGGGTGACATGTGACCTGATGGGTGCCCTACCTGAACTGGCCAGAATCAGGTAAAAAGACATGAAGGAACCCTGAAACAATCCTACACAATAGCATGGCTTTGTTAGTTAGAATACATGGGTTAATGAAGAAATCCATGCACAGCCCAAAACAGGACCCATGGACACAATCCCTTACATTCAGATAAAGGTTGCAGCACCTCTCACTGTTTTGTTCAAAGTGGGGGCACAGGATAACCAAATCATTTGCCCAAAGAACACCTCCAATCAGAAGCAGACCGTTACTTGAATCTACATAATCTCACTCCAAACTTCTCTCTCTTCCCAGCGCCTGTCTCATCACACAAATATTTGATGAGCACATACTGTGTCCAGCACTGGGAATAGACAGCAAACAGGTCAGAGCTCTCATCTTCAGGAAGCCAAGAGTCTAATGGGTAAAGTCTAAGAAATAGGGACTTACAATATTTAGTGAAACTGAGTCTGAGAAAAGTTATAGGAACACAGAATGGTGGACATGCCACCCATCTTGGCAGCATCCAAGAAGGCTTCCTGAAGGAGGTGTCATCTAAATGTTCAGAAGTGATTACCCAACTGGGGAGTAGATATAAACAGGTGTGAAAGCAGGTGTGAAATGATACTTAAGTCAAGCAACGGACAGGAACAAGCCCACCAACTAATCCAGGATCTCTGAGTGAATCAGTACCTACGGTTTTTCAAACCATCACTACTGGCTCATCCCAGGCACGATCAGGGCATCTCCTCCCTACCCACCCAACTCCTGGTCACTACAGAGTTCATGTCAAATCGGGTGCCTTCTTCTCCACCAGGTCTTTGTGAAGAGAAGCCATGTCTTATTTCTTCAAAGCTTTGGGGAATAAACATCCATGCCCTCCCAGGGAGAGGGTGTGGGAGACAGATGACAGCGATTCCAACCCATCTCTTCATATTCCAGAGAAAGAGTTACCCCAGCAGGTAACTCCTGATAAATATGCTGAAGTATTCCTCAAACTTAAATATATTTACAAGTCACCTGTAACTCTCGCTAAAATGCAGATTCTGCTCCAGCAAACCTAAGGCAGCATCTGTGATCCTGCATTTCTCCTGTGACATAGATGCTACTAATTTGAGAACCACAGTTTGGGAAGCCAGGGGTTCCAGAGAAGAAGACCAGCTCCCAACTCAGATGGTGTCCTTGAGATATCTTGAAGGATTCCATGGTGACACGGTGAGAAGTCACCTCCTGCTCAGTGACATTTAATGCCACATCCATAAACCCACTTACTATCATTGTGTATACAAGACCACACACATGTAACATATCAGACTTTGGGGAACTCTGCACCGTGTATGAATATATGGGATTTTGTAGGATGCCATATTATTCTTCCCCTACTCCCTATTGACATTAGGAGTAACCCAGGGAACGTGCCCATGCCTGCTATCGGGGTGAGGAGACTTGGCCTTCACTTCAGCGAGACCTGCCACTTGGCAAGAAATGGGATTCTAGAGTGACAACTAGAACCGTACCATTTGCATGTTAGCACCTCTGCCATGGGCAAAGCTAGTATCGCCCTCTTCGATGATCAGAAAATAGTGTTATAAGAATTCTTGAGATGCAATGAATGTCACTGTCATCAGAATTAATAAACATTGTGAATAGTAACTACATACACAAATTGCTTAACTCTATGCAAGGAAGAAGAAATTGAGCAAGGTTGTAAGGCGTGGGTAAAAAAATCAATTTATTTTTAGATTTTTTCAACCACAATATGTATGTCTGGCCAAGTAATCCACTTTATTATAATGTTGCTGCATCGATTTATACCCAGAGAGTGAGATGAGGAGGTTTTACAGTCTCTCTGTAATAAAAAAAAAAGTCTTTAGAATTCCCCTATAAAGAGCTATCTTCTCTTGGTTAAGATACTCACAATCTGACTTTTCATTCACATTCACATTTTAAAGATAGTTCTCATTACACCCTGATCTTACTCTGCTGCCCCCAACATTTTTTAAGGTGAACTCGGTCAATTCTGCAATATGTTAAGGCACTATGCAAAAACAGACTGCCCCACCAGTTTTGTAAACAATGTAGTTGAGAGTTCCAAATGATAAGCCAACACGCCGCCAGGTGATGTCTAAAATAAAAACGGGCTTTTAGAGACACTTTAGGATTCACTCCAGCAGATTATTGTGGTTGACAGGAAATTATGCTTTTATTATCCACTGGGCTTAGTGGCAGTGATATTTCATGGAAGCAAAAATGACACACAAGACCAGAGAGTTTCTATTAAACATGATTCTGACCTTGAATTTAGAGCCATTAGCAGGCTGCTTCAAAACAGGTAAATGTACATTGAATTCAAAGTGGTATGTCAGGAACACAGGGCTATGATTCAGTGTGTGGCCCAGTGCAATTCACGCTGAGCGCTGGGTGACGAGAGAACAGGTAGGGACAGTTTTGGATCTCAGAGAGGAGCGATGCACACGTGTGTCCGAAAATAAATAACACAAGTGAATCACGTTTCCTAAAGTGCTCAGAGTTCCCTGACCAGTTTCCCTTGACAGAATAAGATTCTAAATTTTTTTTTTGTACACACACATACACGTATTTGTTTATTTGTTTGTTTTTTACCTCTCCCTTCAACTGTAACCCTGTGGTCATCTTCATTTGACATCAGACCGTACACGTATCTGGCTGTCTACCTAAACAAAAGCATATTATTTATACAAATGATACCTTGCAAATCCACTTTGCTTCGCTACTGACACACTCTTTTTTTTCTAGAAGCTTTTATTGGAAGCTTTACTTTCTTTAAGTTCTATCATTATTGGTTAAACCAACCAATCAGTCAATCAATAACTGCCTGCTCCTTTCTCAAGATGGAGTCAGAACTTTGTTCTTCACATAGAAGTTTTTCAGAATGGATTGACTGTGTCTATGACAGAGCCAAGAAGGCCAAAAATAAGGCCTCTTTTATTTATTAAATAAAAGAGGGGCCTTTATTTATTAAAAAAAAAAAACAACAACCAAACTTCCTTGGAATTATAAGGTTAGTTAGCTATTAAAGACGAATCTATTCTGTTGGACTCACTAAAGGCAGAACTGTACTGAGATAATCTCAAAAAGGTGAGTATAAGACCCACTTCTCTTGCTGATTGAAGGCCGGGTAACACCAGAAAGTTATTTCTCAAGTCTGATCTAAACACCCTCCTTCTCCACTTAAGAGCCACATCTTTTTCTGTCTTTAAATCACTTGCCCAACACTGAACAGTCAAAGACCTGCTAACTGAAAACAATCTGTGCCAGCCCTTTGCTGGAGGAGGTCACGGAGAGGACCTGACCACCAGCTGCCCCTCCAGCAGGGCCCGGATAATTAGGGGAGGCCCTTTACCCCATCCCCACCTTTAGAATGGACGTTCTGCCCTCTGTTGCTGCACTAGGAGTCACTTCAAGGATGCAGCTTGGAGAGAGTGATGTGTGACTGAGACCATCTGAACTGAAAACGTGACTGCACCCCGATGGGGCCTCTACATAAACTTTTACATTTCTCCCAGGCAGGCGTGGAGGTCTCCTTGTCCTGTGGTTGCCAAGACAGGCGTCTGATGTAAGTTGTCCTGCCTGTCAAAACCACCACCTCCCAATGTGGCGTGACCTGCCCCTCCTCCACGCTCTTTGCCCTCTGTGTATCCGGGTCAGTTCTGAATTTCACCCAGGGAGCACTGGAAGTTGCAAGGCAACACCCTCTGAATCACAGCAGCCACGTGGAACCGATCTTACTCTTTCCAACCTCGTAATAACAGCTGAGCTGTGGGGAGCTCCCAGGCACAGGGGTTAAGGACTTCGGAGTCACACAGACCAGTATGAATAAACAGTTCCATCATTCATAAGATAAGTGACCTGGGCACATTTACCTCAATTGTGGAAAATGAGAAATGACACTCTGTGCTTAATACTACCCAGCTTGAAGGATTGAGGGAAAAAATTCACTAAGATAAGGTATGTAAAACTCGTCGTCAATATATAACAACACTAGTTACTATTTATGGGCTGTTTCACATGCTTAACAAAGAGTCTTATATAATAAAATTATTGGATTTCAATTTCTTGTTCCCTACATCACCAGGGTTCTCTGTAGACAGGTAATAAATAAAATAACTTTTTTTCCAACTCTTGATTTTTTTAAAAAATGGCATCAACCAAGTTGGATATAAATAAAAGTACCATTTCATAAACAGTTTCCTTACCAACTTGACTTCAAATAGTTGTATTAGGCTTTTAACAGTAATATTTTTGCCTCCCCTGCCCCACCGGTCCCTGTCAACCAGGTCTCTCCTTCCAGTAGAAGATGGGGTATTAGAAGGCCAAGTACAAGCAGCACACATCCACGTCAGAGCTATTCACTTTCAATCATGCTGTAACCACTCATTGAAAAACATGACCTGGTGCTTTTCTTCTGCAAGAAAAATTCCATTGCATTTCATAATCATCTATATTTTTGTGAGATTGGTTCCAAATAGAGTCCCTATCAATTCAAAGATGAGGCCAAAGCAGTAGCTAAACACTTCTCAGAACGGAGCTCAGAGAAGATAATGCTAGTTTTGAAACTGGGTTCACAGGTGATGTCTTCTTCCAAAAATAGTCAGCAGATTTTTCCATTTATTTGAGGGAATTTTAGAACTCCTGATGGTAGTTAAAAATCAGAAGCTCTCCCTTCTTGCTTAAGAAATGTGGAAATGGTTAAAATCAGTTGTATCACATCAGCCGGGCTAGCGTCTGTAATACTGAGACTGAAATGTAGCCAAGTGTCCCAGCATAGTGAATCAAGATTCTGCCAGTAACATTATGCTGTGTAGTAACTAGCCTTACAAGTATGCCTTCCTGTCATTCTTTCATGTCTCAAAGACTTTATACCCTAAAAAAGCCACCCACTGACACTGTCACCATGAACTGTGGACGCAGATGGTAGAAGGGCAGACAGTCAGGACAAAAATAATACTGAGATGTCACAGAGAACAGATAGTTCATGACAATTAACTAAACTGCTAACACAAATTCTAAAATAAGCGTACTATCTTCAGCTTCTATATGTTAGTCAAACTCAAAGACAAGTAAGAATGTTTGACTACAATAAAAATAGGTAAGGTTTTCTTTTCTGGTTTCTGAGCACCCCCATTTTGAAGATGGGCCTACTTGGATACAGAAAAGTTAAATTCTGTTTGTCAAGCTGCAACAGCAATACACTAATGGAATGGCATGTGCCCTTGCAATTTTTATATCAAATTTTGGAGATGAGCTTGCACATAGAAGAAAGAAAAGTATTCCCTTATATATTTATATCATTCCCCATCTACAGATTGTATGTTATTTGTGTCATATCAAAAATCAAATAATTATATTTTATGCATGAATCTATTTAGAAAGAATCAATGCATGGATAATACAGTTCTTTCTGCTAATAGAACGTGAATATACTATGATAATATTTTCACATAATGATATACATAGAAAGGATTAAGAAGACTTCATTTAGTATTTCTTTGCAAGATACTCAGTTTGCTTACAGTATCAGTAGATACATTCACCATGGGCTAGGATATACATATGATTTTCCTGTGTGTGTATGTGAGGACCAGGTATCCTGCTGATTAAAACCAATGTAGAGGAGGATGGAGTTGTCTTCTAAGACACTCAGCTTTGCAGTTAGCAGGAGGTGAAAATGAACTGCTCTATTTACATACAAAATACATTAAGGGAAGAAGAGAGGGAGGGAGCAGAGGAAGGAGAGAAGTACGACGTTCTTTCTTGGTGATAGTTTTATACATTCCCAGCAAGGGAAAGGTATGCCCACTGAGTTACACATGCAACGCTTCCATAATTGGAGCATTTTCCCCCATAAAACATCACTTTGCATCGCTTGAAGGGTAATAGTGTTCTTGATGCAAGTCTACGTTTGGAGACATTCTCATTTTTACAAAGCTGAATTATGTATGTCATTTTTATATTCCCATATAATTTAAAAAACGATTTCAAGGCAGAAAAAAATATGCTTTTGTGGAACATGAAAAAAAAAAGATTAAAGAAAAGAGCAAAGCTGCATCTGAAAATAAACAGGGGGCAATTTACGAAACTTGTGCAGCGAAAACTGAGGAAGGTCGTCACAGTGCTGGACTCCGGACACGGCGGTGTGCTGCTCCGGCTGGACCGAGGACGCCCCGTGAAGCAGGGAGGGCACAGCCCTCGCCAATGACTCATGCATTAAATCAACGTTCCCGTAGCGCCGGCCCTGTGCTTAGCCCTCAACCAACCATCTCCTCAGGTCTGCAACTGTCTTGGGCAGTGAGGGTAGGAAAGCAAAGTGTTTGAAGGTTCTAATTTAAACACAAGTTATTCTTTCACGATGCTTTCCAAAGAGAGACCAGAAGTCACATCTATGTATTCCCACCTACTAACAGAATTTAAAAAGCAAAGGACTTCTACAAGCAAGGAGGTGGATGATATTTATGATAGGGAATAGCACATGACATTTAAAACTCAGGAACTAAAAGCTTGGGACGTGACAGAAAAAGGACACAGCACTGGCCCTGGTGCTTTGCCACGAAGAAGCCGTGGACGTTCAGTTAGCAGCAACATATGGGAGAAGCAGCTAAATGGCATCCCTTGAACTTATTTATTTTCTGACCTTTTGAAGTTGCCAGGTTCAACTAATTTTCTCCTCATGGTTACATCTGAAGCGGGTTCCAGAGGCCGGAACCAGGAGTTCAGCAGAAATCTACTCCTCATCGCCACTTCCATGGGAATGAAATGAAAGAGGCCAATAGCTCTTGGGTTAATTAAGCTCCACTAAATCAGATGACGGTGTGGGCCCATCAAAATATTATTCTATTTCACAAGCACACATTTATGAGAGTCTGGAAAAAATTTTCCCACGCCGCAAACAAATAAATGTAAAAAAAAGAAAAAATTAAGATCGGTCGATATACATTTCTGAGAGGCCAGGAGGCCAAATCAAATAATCTAAGGCAGATGAAACGGCAAAAGGAACAGGATGGCAATCGCATACTTGAACCAACACATGAGTGAGTAATCTGGGCACGTTTGCAGGTTCTCTCGAAGTAAGCTGTGTGTGTGTGTGTGTGTGTGTGTGTGTGTGTGTGCGCGCGCGCGCGTGCATGCGCATGTGTGTACAACACATTATATAAAACACAACCATCAGCCTTAGTGTCATGATGCACTCTGTAGGAGATACAAAATACACCAAAGTTAGGAGGCGTTTCCTAAACTAAAAAGCAAAGTTAGTCCATTTCCTTTGTGAATGCCAAAGAGTGCTGAAAACAGAGAAAACTATATTTTCCCCCTGCTTCTCTGAATAACATTCTAAGAAACATAAAATAACCCTGACCGGTCCCAGGAGCACCACCAAGCACAATACGTTAACAAGAAAGTTTGGGGACCTTGTGTTGCAGCAACCATAAAAAGGCTACTCTGATTAAGCTTGGCCTTTGATTTGTCCAACACAAAACTCTCCTGACAGGGCAGAAAAGTGTGGTTGGAAATAATAAGTTGAACGTCATTTTCCCCGTGAAGAGCTTCTGGTTTTGCATGGCAAACGTGCTCACACTGGAACACTGATGTGCCACTTTGAGTAGTAAAATGAAGGTGATGATTTTTTTTTCCCTTTAAAGCTCTGATTTCCTTGTAATAATAACAAGGCTTTCTGAACGGCTGAGGAAATGTGGAGTCTAACTTTTCTCTCTGTGCTTGTCCCTTTTTCGTCACCAAGAAACGGTAAGAAGAACCTGGACAGTAGAGCCCCAAGGTACCATTTCTTGACTAGAATCAATATACCTTCATTCTTGGGGTTTCCTTGCTTTGCTGCACCAGGCTGACGCTGCCCACTAAGCAGGAGGATCAGGCCTTAAATCTGGGCATGCATTCCAAGGAAATGTTGCATCGTGAGTATATTCATGTAACAGCCTGTACACACGCCTCCTCAAGCGGTCTAGTCCACCCGGCGGGGCATGTCTCGTCCGCGTGGTTCTTCACCACCGCTGGCTATGTAACGTGTGCTCACTGCTAAAATCAGGGGTCGCTTTGGATGACTCCTGCCTTGACCAGAGATCCACATAATACCCAAATCAACTTATTTTTCTGGTTAAAGACCTCCTTCCCTTTAGAGTTGATATGTGCACGGCAGGCAAGTGGAGCTCCTGTTCTAGTGAGGGCTGCCATAAAATTGTTCTGCAGCTGAATTCTCAACACTTTTAAGAGCTTATGGAATGCACCCCAGATGCCAACCATGCAGCCAAAACACAAACAAAAACAAAGTTACAAGTCCTGGGTGGAGAGATTTACCTATCTGGAGGCTTGAGAGTTGTAGGAGACTATAGATTGTAAAACAGAAGAATTGATTTTTAACAGTAATAATAATTGGAAATACAAGGTCCAGGTTGCAGGAGAGAAAGATTAAAAAGTGTGAATGACAGCATTAGAGCACACATTTCAGAAAACATTCTCCCACATCTCTAAAACGTCGGACTCGTTTGGGACAGTCACAGGATAGACAGTCATTTGGGTGGTGTGGGCAAGGCGTAAGGAAGAGGAGCTGAACAGCCTTGACGAAGCAATTAAATCAGAACAGATTTTCTCAACTCCAAGCCTTCCTCAGAGTCCAGAAAACACACATGAACACACACACACACACACACACACACACACCTCAAAGGTCCTTTAGAATCCTGTGACTGCTCCACTTGGGATGGCCATGCGAGAGGGAGCTTCACTTACGCTAACGCAGATTGTCGGAATATTAGTAGTAGTGGTGGTAGTATTTAATAAGAGGGATGGCCCTACAATTTCTTTTAGCCACAGAGCTCAGGGAAGTACAAACACAAAAACAAAAATATGTCCGGACAGACGATTATGGAGAACTCCCTGTGAGGAGGAAAAAAATGTAACCCTCAGAGAACATCCTTCAAATACATCAGGCCTCTCCTTGAAGAAATCGCTCCCCCTCCCTCTGCCATCTCTCCTCTGTCTCTGTCTCTGTCTCTGTCTCTGTCTCTGTCTCTGTCTCTGTCTCTCTCTCTCTCTCTCTCTCTCTCACACACACACACACACACACACACACACTCCAGATAAAACCCCTGCGAAAGCGGACACAGCTAATGAAAGGCGGTAAGTAGCCAGGCAGGAATTTCAGTTTCGCATGAAGGATGGGGCTCATTTTGCATGCAGCGAGGTACAGCGGCGAGGTTGAAGTGAATGGAAAATCCCACTCCCGAATCTTACATAAATATCTCTTTCCCACATATAGTTTTCCAGTTGAAAAGCTCCTATAATGACGCCGGAGGTGACAGCCCAGGGACGGCTGTTAACCACTGAGATGGGTGTCAGGAGTGCGGTAAAGGGGACCGACGCGTCCAAACCGCCCCAATCCACCCCCGTCCCTCTCCTCGGCGAGGCGACGGTGCCCGACGCGAGAGGGCTGTGCTGTCGCCTACCTGCTCCGGGGTCCCCTCCTTCCCATGGTCAGCCCGCCAACCCCGTGAAGCCGGTGAAAGCAAGCCTCCGGCCGGTCTGATGGGCAGCTCGGGCGCGCTAAGGCACTGGAGCTTCTAAAGAGAGGAAACTCTTGTGGAATCTTCAGGAAAGGGTGGTAAAGTTGCAAGGACCCTTTCTCCCCCCTGCCCGCTCGCTTAGAAGCCCCAGCCTCTAACTGGAGCTGAAGTGAGCAGCTGCCAGCCCCATTTCGAATTGCAGACTAACGTGGTGCGTTTGCAACGATAAACAATTAATGTTGCTTGATTTCTTGCATTTAGCAACCCAGGCAAACAGCTGCCACCTCCGTTCGCGGAGGCAAAGGGCTAGTCCCTGACTTGCGGCGGCTCTGTGCCCACGGCGACGGGTCAACGACCAGGAAACTTTGAGGTTCGGGCCGGACTGGGTGGGGGGAGGCTTTGCTCTCGGGGAGGGAAGAGGCGAAGGGAGATGCGGATACCTGTTGTCACCGTCGGCGGCGGCGGGTTGGTGCCGTCTCCCAACCCCAGCGGGAGCCTGCGAGAGCGCGAGGACGTCCCGTAGGAACCGGCCACGCTCTGGCCCAGCGCGGGCGAGAGCCCGCTCGTCGCCCCGGCCTGCGAGGGGCGCCCCCCGCCCCCGGGGCCGGGGGACAGCAGCGGTGCGGTGGGAGACCGCCCAGCTCCGAGCTCTGCGGGCGCCGGGAGCGTGAGGGACCGAGGAGTTCCCGGCTCTGGGGGCCGCTGTGAGCTCAGCTGTCGCCGGCTCAGGGCGGACCCGGCCTGGGGGTCCTGCCTGCGTGCAGGGCAGCGTCTTGGAGACCGCCGAGCCCCGGGGTGGCGTGGGATCCCGCAAGTTTGCAACCTCGCCTCCCGGGCTGGAGCAGCCACTTGTGGGAAAGCCTGGCGCCGGGGTTCTGGCGGCTGAGGCGTGATCCGCGGCTCCACCGCGGGGGTCGCCCTCCCTCTCCGCGGGGGTGGAGACAGGTGGCAAAGCAGCAAGGGGGCAGCCCGGGCCCGTCCTCGCGCGTCGGCCCCCGCCTCGCGGCCGGCGGCGGGTCCTGCCGATCCGCTGCGCGGGCCCCCGCAGTGACGGCGCGCGGCTGCAGCGCGGCTGCCCGGGTCCGGAGGCGGCGGCAGGGCCGGGCGGCGGCCGGTGCACGGGAGGGGCACGGCCCGCGGGCTGCTCCCTGGGGTCGCCTGTCGCGCAGTTGGCGCACCTCGTCAGGCGAGACCCTGAGGTGCCCCCATCGGCCGTTCGTATCAGGAAAGGGGACGCGGCTCAGCCCGGCGCCGGGGCTGGGGACCCGCATCCACCATCCAGGCGGGAGGAGGCGCGCAAGGTGTCCAAAGGGGCGTGGGGATTCCTACAAGGAACGGCCCCCTCCCGGGTCCTCGGGGCGCGGGGACAAACGGGGTCGCGGGCGCCACTTACTCGCTAGGGCTCCGCGCGGGCGAATTTCGAGCCTCCCTGCTCACAAACGGCCGGCGGGGCTGGAGGTCGGAGCCCGAGGGTGGCGAACGCGGACCGGTCCCCGCGTGCCCGGCAGCCGCCTCCGGGTCGCGTTCATGCCGCTCGGAGCCGCGGGACGTGGCGCAGAGACGCGGGGCGGGCGCGCTGGGCTCCGGCGGTCCGCGCGCGACGCGGCCGCGGCGGCCGAGCCCCGAAGAGGCCGGGGGGCTCCGAACGCATCCGCCGAGTCCGGGCTGGGCGCTCCGGCGTGCGGGCCCGCCTGCCTGCCAAACGGAACTGTGAAGTGATGTGGAAAAGTGAGCCGGGTGCCTCCCCTGACGGATCTCATTGGGCAGAGCGCAGAGGCAGGTCCACCACTTGGAAATGCGCGCCAGCAGCCCCCTCCGCGCCCCGCCCCGCCCCCCGGGGCCCCGCGCGCGCGGGCTCCCGGGCCCTTCCCCACGCCGAGCGGGCGCACAACTTTTCGCTCCTCGCGCGGAAGCCCGCCCCGCGCGTCCCCGCCGCCGGAGGAGGCCGCGGAGTGGAGAGGCGCCCCCCGCGCCGTGCACGCAGCCCGCCGAGGGCCCGGCGCCCGGGGCAGAGGGCTGGCGCCTGCCGGCAGGACGCGGAGGAGGCACCTGCCGGCTGCCTTTCTGCGGAGGCTTACCTGCGCTCCGGGCCCGGCGCGGTCTTGCAAAGCGTCTCAGTGACCAACGGCTGCTTTCCGTGGGAGGAAGAGGGCGCGCGTGCCAAGGGCTGCGCGTGGGCAGCTTGCCTCCCGGTTACTGCACGAGCCTCCCGCGGACGGAGTCTGGTGCTTTTGTGAGCCCGCTGCCTTCTCCGCCACACGACCCGCGTTTAGAGGCCGCGGGGGGCGGGCGGAGGGCGTTCCTCGGGCCGATGCGATGAGGGAGAGCGCCGGGGCGGGCACGGGGTTCCGCAGCAACGAGGTGCGACAAGAGCAGAACTTGCTTGGGAAATGAAGGGAGGCATGGCTAAGTCTTCGCCGCGCGTCCTGGCCACCAGTCTCCCCGCAGGCACCGCGCCTGCAGTTCATCTGCCTCCACCAAGAGATGCCCTTCTGCTGCCCCTTCAAGTCCTCTGATGGACTCCACTCAGATGGACTCTACTCCACGCTGGGGCACAGCCAGTAGGAGAAGAGGGGACCACGGCTTAGGAGGTCCGACTGCTCTCTTCTCATCACTGAGGCTAACACGCAGACACAGGCAGCTGCTGTGATCACCTCTGAGCAACATGAGTGACAATGAGAGGAACTGATCCTTACGTTTGGGGCTCAACTCCCTTTCTAGGACAGCCCAATTCGGCCCATTCCTTCTGCACTAAAAGCGAGCTCTGAGGAAGGGGTTAGCCATCTGGGGAGGGAGCCCCAACAGAAGGAGAGTAGGGTGCAGGGGACCAGACACAAGGTCTGCGAGCTTGTACTGTCTGACTCAAATGAATGAGACAGTGAGCAGAATGAGAAAACAGACACAATGTGCTTATACTGTTTATGCAGATTTGACATTTGTGTGTGTGTGCTGAAGCTAACATCCCATTGTGGAAGGCTGAAAAGAATATTGACTATAGGTCTCAAATCTGTCTCACGTTCTCGCTGTCATGGGCAAGAAACTTAATGAATTATTTGAGAGAGGGAGAGCTGCAGAGAACCGGGACGCATGTCCCCGGGGCGGGGACTCGGTCGCTGCGTGTTCTCTTAGACTCTGTGGGCTGACAGGGTATCCGGGAATTGGCTCATTCTGTCTTGGAGAAAGGAACAGCAGTCACACCTCAGTCACAACGTAACTGCCGCTAGACCAGGCAGTCCCCAAGTGGACAAAGAAATAGATCACATCTTGGGTTGGGCTTAATTTTCAGACTTTGAACAAATGGTCTGAACCTTTCCTCGGGACACCGTCATACCGCAGTGAGAACTCAGGAAAAGGTCAGGTGTTCCTGAAGGCTGGGCATTGTCACAAATAACAAACTCTTCTCAAAAGAAAACCAGAGTTGGTAGAGATAGACAATATCCTCAAATCTTATTTTCTTAAAGAAAAAAACAAACTATTCGGACAAAGTGAAGAGGGTCAGAATCCATTGGCTTTAGGTACGCTGCATTAGGATGAGTTTGTTTTGACTCAGTTTCTCCACGTGTGCTCTTTGAGCACCTGGAATTTACCATCACCCTCTCCTCTTGGCCCATCTCCGCTCAAAGCACTACCGTAGGCAATTCCACCCCCTCCTAATAGGGTGCCCTGTAATGTCGCAGTAGTGAGAGCCTAACTCCTTTAGGAAAGTGTTTTCTTCTCCACGTCCTTCCCGGGGTTACAGTCCTCCAGCAGGAAGTCCACTGCATTACACAGGCTTTTTGGAAATTGCCTGAATGCTGGCATTTGGAGGGGAGGAGGAGAGATTATCTGATGGGGCAGGAGTATAACCTGAGGAGTTGGGGGAGGGGGGAGAGGACTGCATAACCTTGGGCGACTGGTGCACAGCAGGGTCGGTGGGGCAGGATGTCTCCAGCCTGGGTTTGGGTGACAAGCGGACACTTTTGCAGAAAAGTCTACTGCGATGGAATGAGATGACGAGAGACCCCATGTAGTAAAAGACACGTTACTTTTTCACCACAGGTGGGACTTTTGTTACAATTTTGACTGAGAAAGACAGTAAGCCGAGCCACTGGTTAGTTGGAGAATGAGGACTCAAGACAGCTTCCACGCACAGGAAGCTGGGCCCAGGCAGTGGGCAGAGGCCTAGGGGGGCTCCAGCTTCTACAGTTTGAGCAGTAATGGCAGAATGGAATATATCAATTATTGGCTGCATGAAATATCACCCTTTTCTTTCATTCATTCTTCAGTACATGTTTAAAAACTAAAATTAACTAAAAATATCCCCCAGACAAACAAACAAAAACATGTTGGACATGCTGTGATCACTAAGAACTTTTGGATTGATTGGTTGTCTTTAAATTTAGATGAACTAATTCATTCATTCATTCATGGAATGCCTCCTAAAGGTAAAAATTTGGGGAGGCTGGATTCCACGAGGTGATGCCTGCCAACGGTATTTGAAAATAAGGCGTAAAATAAAATCTTTAGGAATGTAAAATACGAAGATGGCCCAAACTCAAATGTAACACCAGTCCATCTGTAATATTTCCCAGATATTCAGAGTCCTTAATTCACATTCTATGTTCTGGAATCCTAATGAAGAAATCTGAAAACCACCATGCCCCTTTTTTAAAAAAATTTTTGAGGGAGGGAGTAAGTAATATACAACCACCATGGCCTTAGGCAAACATATATATCCTAAGAGTGAAAAAAAAAAACATTAAAGCAGTTTAAAGAAATTGGTATGTTTTGGTACATTTAGGAAAGTTCTTTTTTCGAGTTTAAGAGTTTGTTTGAAACCAGTGCTTTACTAAAATGATGAAGGTGATGGCACTCCAATTACACTCACGTGAGCCATCGGAGAGGTTCGCAAGCTCTGCTCTCCCGACCAGGTACCACCCTCCTGTTCTCAGGGGACTTGTGAGAAATTCCGGTTCTCCTGTGTGAATCTGGGCGGGGCTCAGAAGTCTGGGTTTATCTGCCAAATACTCCAGGGCACCCTGTTGCTTGCTAAAGTTTAAAACTACTAGGCCATTCTTTGCTCAGAGGTGATCTATATGAGAAAAATAAAAATAGGATGGTTTATTATATTAATACTTATGATTTTTGTCGTGGAATAGTCTAAAACAAAATACTATCTTTTATTTTTTTTTTTTAAAGGAAGGAAAAGAAAACCATATGCACACTAAATTTATCGTGAGATTACTTCACCAAGTCTATTATAGGATTTGGAAAACTGAAGTGATTTCTTTAGAAGTGGTTACGGATTCTTGGCCTAAAATCGTCAGCGAGCTCGCTATTCCGAGTTGTGGTGCTCTACATTTCTTAGCTGCTGGTTTTAGCTGTCCTGAAATTAGGCCTGAAGCTCTTAATATTGACTATAATGACTAATCTTGAGCTGGCCATTATATTTTCAGTAAATGGAGGTGTAAACACTTTCTGAAAAACCACATCTGTGCTGAGAGCATTTTGAAGAAGGTTTTCAAAATGGCATTATCTCCCATCGTCCCAGGTGCTAGAAAAGAGATAAGCTCCAATTCAGCTTCTAACAGAGACTGAGGTGGGGTGGGGGGTAGTGGGTACATTTAAGGGGACCGGGACAAAGCTATCAGAGAAGCCAGCCCAGGTTCCTTGGGCTACACACTTAGCATTTTCGGGTTTTGTTTGCTTGCTTGTTTTCTGAAAAGGAATAGCTACTTGATTAAGATTCCAGACCCCTCCTTGTTTAACATAGGAGCCGTGAAAAAGAGTTCATGTATTTTTTTTAAAAAAAGAGAGAAGTATAAGAATGAGAAATGGAAGGGAGCCTCTCCCTGCACCCCCCTGAAGTATAACAAGTTTAACAGATCAGATTGTATTCAATATTCAAACCTAATATTTCAATTTAATTAATTTTAAGTGTGATTTAGAAGCATTTGCAAATTGCATGCTAATACCAACGTGTCATTACACACATATAGGGGCACACCCACACAGAGGGGAAAGGCACATTCCTCCTCTTACTGCGCCTAAAATAGAGTTGATAGTTCTGATCAGTTGTTGCCCAGTTGGTTATTGGAGGGGAGACTGCTGTATATGCATTCGACACATGCTGTAAGAACTTGCAAGGAAACTGCATTCCCGAGAAGGTGAGCGGGATTTCTTCATGAGGCAGCGCTGCACAGGGCCGCCTCCGGATGCTTAGTAGAGGCGTGCCGCCCCGCGGACCGGGCACAGCGTCCAGGCTGCGGGCCCCTGCCTGCCCAGGCCGCTGGTTCTGTCCGATTGCATGTGAGCCTTTTTTTTCCTTCTACCTCAAGTGCCCTCTAGCGTGCAATAGCTGTGCAGGTTGCTATGCAGAAGGAGGTGGAGAGAAACAAGAAATAGCCCACTGATCGCTCTCGTCGTTTCTGGATTGTTCGGCTTCTCCCTCTCTCCTTCCCCAGAGGGGTCGTTTCCACAGAAGCGGTTGGCAAAACAAAAAAAGGTGCTGTTGCTTTTGCATGAGAAACGAATCACTCATTTACTAAACTGGGAAACAACTGCTAATCCTTTCTCAGGGGTTTCTTTTGAACATTCATCATCATTTTCCAGAAGTTCCATATACTCTGGTAATCAGGCAAATCAAAGAAGGTAAGTTGCTCCCTAGGAAGAAATTCTGTTTTGTTCCAACTCACCGCAGCCCAGCTCTGAGACACGTGATGCGGACTGATTAACCTCTCCGTGGGTTTTCAGCCTGTGTCCCCAGGAACGTGCCTACTACGTCTTTCTCGCCTCCGGAGGGTGGTAAGGGGCCTCATGGAGCTTTATGAAACAACTTCAGTTCTTCAGATACAGTCTGATACGCAGCCGAACTCATCTTGCATCTGTTATACTAACAGGATTTCAGAGCTTCTTGGGTAGTCCAGAGGGAAACGGTGATCAGGATTTGTATGTTCATAAACACGCTGTTAAAATAACTTTATTGTAAATAGTGGAATTGCTCAGGAACCCTGGAATGGTGGGAAACGGGAAAGAATTATTTGGAGAAAAAAAATGTGTTTGCTTTGGCAAATATGTCTGTATGTGAATAAATATAACTAAATAGTAAGGCAAAATCTCTTGAAGACATACCTTTGGGCCTAGCTCCCTACATTTTAAGACAAGCTAACAGAAGGTAACTTTACTCCCCCAAACGCCACCCACTAGGAACTTAGTCTGTGAGAGAGAAGAGATACCTGTAAACAAACTTATGTGTTGGCATCCATTCAGATGGTAGGCTATCTAAATAACTGTTATGCAACTCAGAAATTTGCTTACCAATAATGAGATTGTTTTGCAGCACTGTGTTTTGCCAATACCCTTGCAGCTATGATATTTTAAAGGGTAAGTAAAGAAGTAGGCAGGCTAGCATTATTATCTATGCCATTAGTCTCTCTTTAATTATTAAGGCACTGTGGATGGAAAGGCTATTGTTGATACCCTTTAAAGTATGAGAAAACCGAGGCTCAGAGAAGTCAAGTGACTTGCTCAAAGATACACAGTTAATAAGTTAAAGAGTGCAATTTAAACTCACTGTGCCTACTACTAACTGCAATCTACAACTACCTCTCTCCATAGCCCCTGGTAACCACCCTTCTAGTCTCTGGTTCTACAAGTTTGGCTTTTTTACGTCCCTCGCTTCCCACATAGGTGAGGTCATGTAGTGTTCGTCTTCTCTGTCTGACTTACCTTGCTTGGCATTGTGCTTTTGGGGTCTGCCCATTGTTGTTGCAAATGGCAGGGTTTCCTTTTTTTCTTATGGCTGAAGAGTATTTCATTGTGTGTATACAGACCACATCTTTATCCATTCATCTGTTGATGGATGCTTGGATTGCATTTATGTTTTGGCTATTGTGAATAATGCTGCAATAAACAAGGAGTTGCATAAAATGAAATAAAATAAAAAAGTATAACCAGTATCACCTACTTTTAAAACAATGTATGTCTCACTATAGAAGAGACTCCTACATTGTAATTCAAGCTGCACTGAACAGTATGTGTTCCCAAACTGAATCAAAATCCTTACTTGCATGTGGTTTTGTAAATATGGACCCACTTCTGTGGTTAACCGACTAAATCATATTCTCCAAGGAGAATGTGTGTTTTTTTAAAAGCAAACAAGGTGATCATGATTAAGCACAGCAAACCCCATGCTGGAGACCGTTTCAGACTACGAAACCCAATGGACTTCAAGGTCTTGTTTAACTCATCAGTACTAGAGTCCAAGGTCAAGGCACACCTCTAATACTACTCAGATTTGTACGGCTCTTCATATACTTGCAAGGACATGGGCTGTCTTATTGGATCCTTGCGATAATCTTGCCGGGTGAGAAGACACATTATGTCCTCGGGGTTACAGAGTTACAAGCTTTTAGAGCCAAAAGGGCCCTGAGAGCTCCTCCAGTGAAACCTTTTCCTTTTGCAGTGGTTCCCAACCTTTTCCACTTGTGCACCCCTTTTAAATTTGTCTGTAAATTGTACCCTTTGTTTTTAAAACAGCTGTTTTTAAATACTAACACTTTGGGTCAGTGCCTATCTTAATGTAAAATACTAGAAATGAGGTAATATTAATAAGTTAGGAAAGAAAAATTACTACACTCAAGTACAAACCACAGATTTAATTTTACAATATTCATAACATAGTCAAACATTGATAATGATGAGCAAGTATTTAAACATTAAATAAAAATCTACTTGAAAAGAATCACGGCTAAAGACAAAGCACTCACTTTTACTCAGTCAATAACTAAATTGATCAAACAACCAGGTTACAGATATATTTATATGTTTGGAGAAGCTCTAGAAATGTGGCAAATGGATGGCTCTGAAACTGTGCATAATGACTGGTAGAAGAGCGGTGTGGGGGAGGGGTTCACAGCCACGCCCTCACCAGTCATCACTCACTGATGTCACCTAATTTTGAAGTGTCTCCATGAACAGTGATTCAAACTTAGCATTTATTGTTCCATAACAAACACTTTGCACTTTTGTTCTTTACTTACTGTTTTCGGGGTAACCGAGATTATTTTCCGTGTACCCCTGAACGGCCCAGCCCGTGCCCCCGGGGGGCCGTGTACCATTACTTGAGAACTGATGTTTTAGAGGGCAACAATCGGGGAAGGCTTTTGACTTTGGAGCCTCAGGTTACATCACTAACTCCTGAGAAGCTTCAGGACCAGATCCTAGGCCATTATAAGTCAGGTCGTCACTTGTCCCTGCATAGAGGGCCGGGGGTCAAATCATGAAGCTCACGAGCTGAGTAGTCTTCAAAATACAAAGTCAGAAGACTGGGGACGAGGAGGACAGAACACAGCTATGAAAACAGTTCAGATACTCAGCTCCAAATCAGTGCAGGCTAGAGGCAGTCTCCTTCCATTCACTCTCGCTGTGGGCACGCAGCAGCTTCTGGTCTAAGTAGAAGTCCCGTCTTGGTTGAGTTATTTCGTGCTCTGGAGTGTGGCTCCCTCAGAGGCTCCCTCAGAGCACATCTGTGTGCCGTGGACTTTGGGGGTAAGGGATTTGGGGAACCAGAAGGCGGCAACGATGTCAGAAAAACCGACCCGTGCTCCTCTATGTTCTGTTGGACCCCAAAACTTTTTCTGGTATCTTCTGGTAGGAAACCCAAACAGAAACCACCCATTTCCAATGGAGATGACGTATGACTCCTGCATCCTTCAACAGCAGGAAAAAACCAAATGCACGTGGCTTGCCTACACGATGGAGCCCTGCTGAAGTCTTCCCTTATTCCTTTTCTTTTCTTTCTTTCCTTTTTTTTTTTTTTTGGCATAATGATATTCTGGTTTTCTTCCCCCTCATTTTTTGCCCAAGTTGTATTCTTTCCTGAAGTTGCACGAGGTACATAATTGCTTTTCTGGACCGTAAAGTGATAATACATGGCACTGGCCGTTGCAGGGACTATTACTGAGTGCTTCATACCCTGCCAGGTGCTCTAGGGATTGACTGGCATATGCGATCTCATTCATTCTCTACAATAAGCTCCGAATTTTCAGATGAAGAAACTGTGAAGAGAAATGTATTTTACTTTGCGAAATCCCAGCGAGGCCTGTGTTCATCGCTCCACCATCACACCATCACTTCACAGCACAATCTGTATGTCCTGTAGGCACCGGCCAAACCAAACCTTCCCGAGTTCTTGGACCAGGGTAGAGGGGCTCAAATACATGGTGACGGAAGGAGGCTTGCCTTTGGGTGGTGAGCATACAATGCAATACACAGACGATAGGTTACAGAATTACACGCTTGAAATCTATCTAACTTCATTAACCAATGTCACCCAATACATTTAATAAAAATTTTAAAAAAAGAAAATGTTAATTCCCTTATTTGGGAGTAGGAGGAGTGATGCCTGCGAGAAAGAGCAAGGCGTTTGAAGTCATAACAACGTGGTTTCAAAACCTGGCTGAACACATTAGTGGGTCTGTAAATTAGACCAGCCAGCTGGTTCACCAGTTTGATAACCAACACTGAGTCTCATGCGTTCTGTGTGTAAGGTATTGCATGCATCATGGAATGTTTCACTCCCAGGGTTGTTGTATTAAAGGATGCGACCAAAGAAACAACGTCCAGTTTTCAGCACACGTGTTCACTTCCTCTCCAGTGAACCCACCGACGACACCTGTGGAAGTAGACCAGATGGCCAGAGAACAGATCTTCCGAGGTCCCTATGATGATGCTACTCTTAAATGGATAAGCCTGTTTCACAGCTACACAGGGCATTCAGACAGACCCCGGCAGCCCCTTAAATGGGAGCATCCACTCTTCTCCAACACACTCAGAGCTCCAGTCAAACCAGCCTTTCATCTTCACATCATGCCCTTCCGAACAGGACACACCTTGTACAGCCCACTGAGTTCCTTCCTGAAGATTAAAATTGTTTTTTTTTCTTATGTTGCCTCCTCCTCCCCCCTTTACCTACAACAGACTAAAAACAGCTGAAGGTAGAAGGAAGCTGGCTTCAGACTCATGATCTGCTAACAAAATAGGGATTAATACTTAGCATTTAATGACCTGCAGTAGAAATAATGGGATCTCAAGGCACAAATGAGAGAAAAAAATGGGCGAAGGCCACGGTGTTTCTGGAAGGAGTGCTCTCCTCCTCCTGTGCTGGAGCAGGCTCTGGTGTCAGTCTCCCGCCAGGAGGGCGCTCAGGTTTACACGGAAGAAAGGACCAGGCTCTAGGCTTCCCACTGGTGTTCAGAGTATTTGGTCGGTGAGTCCTTCCTCGGCCAGTTGAGGGCTGCAAAGGAGAAGCACCCCACAAAACAGTGGGTCAGCCCCATACTCGTTCCCCTGTTGATGAACTCTGCTGGAAACTTTTCATTTATCCGGTGATCTGGAAGCCATGGGCCCTGAAGATTAGCACTTGACTAGTTTTATACATGGGAAGGTCTTAGGAAGAAATCCGGACCCACAAATGCCTGGGTCGGCATCGGAGCTCAGGAAGAGCAGATGGGTCCTCTGGGAACTTGCCTCGAACCCAAATAACCCAGAACACAGTAGTTTGTTTTATTTGCTTTTTGACACAGGTCACGTGCCTATGCAAAAGGAGACGCACTGTTATGGTCGCACCCATAAATCCAGAGGAGCCCAAGCCCCCTCGGCGCCTCTCCTAGGAACTGCTACCAGGTTTGGCCCCTTCCTGCTCCTGCGCTGCTGTTCGGGTCAGCTTGGGGCACAGACCCTGAGCATAGGAAATGGCTTTCTTCCTCTCTCGGGATACCTCTCAATGAGCAGTGGCCATCACCTCTGTCCGGACAGAGCACATATACGACTTACACTCCGCAGCCTTCTTCGCCCACGACCCCATCGCTATACCTCTGCGAGTCCTTGCAGGCTTCTGCAGCAGGGGGCTGGACACACTGCTCTATCGTTGTTGGGTTTATCTGTCTGCCACCCTCACTAGACTGATTCTCAGCTTCCTGAAAGCAGAGACTGTGTTATCCACATCTGTGTATCCCCAACCTAGCCCCAAAGCCTGACACACAGTCGATAATTAGGAATTGCATTACGGAAGGTAATGAACAAATGAACATGACTGCACAGATAAATATGGTGTCGTCAACAGTTCGCCAGAAACAGACCCAGATTTGGAGTGAGAAAAGTCAGATGGCTCAGCAGATTGGGAGGGGGGGCTCCACAAGAACAACAGATTTCATTCGGAGAGGAGGCAGGGAGGAAAGCGGGTGGCATGACCGAGTGAGAAGAAACCAAACGAGGAAGCGCGGTCTCCCAGGGCAGAAACGGAACAGTGAAGATAACACACTTAAAGGCCGAACAATTGAAAAAAAATTCAAATCCTTCCAACTGGCACAATTAAGAGTGACTATCACAAAACAAGGCAGCTGCCAAATGGTGATTTGCATAATAGTCGTGATAATACTTGTAGAAATAATCATTATAATGACACCGGATAGTAATGAGCATCCACAGCTCTTGGCGCCTCCTAATTTAATACCTGAGTGTCTACAGGCGGGGCCTCTGTCGCCCTACCTGGCACACCCGTCGCTCCATCCCAGACACAGGGCTCGGAAACTCAGATCCAGAGCGTTCTGCCTCCCCAGCCAGGAGTCGCCTTGAAGACCAGTGATGAGTGTTCTGTCCATTTTTCCTCGCATCTCCAGGAGCACGGACGAGATACTCGGCAAATTTCTGTTGATTTTTCATCTCATATCGACCCCAAAGCGAGCTGCCAGATAAATGGATGGCGTCCGGTACCCCTAGTTTCCAGAGGAGGGAACCAGGAACCCATCGGGGAGGGCTCTGAATGGACGTGCTTTCTGCTGTGCCACGCCACGGCCGAGGAAGACCGCCAAGGCCGCCGCGTTGTCATTCCTTACGCCTTTTGCCGTTAGGGATTCTAAGAAAGCGTCCCGTTAGTATTCATGGAGACGACCAAAGCACTCGCGTGCCAAAGTCACCGCTTCTCTGCTCTGCAGAAGTCAAGGGCAAGGCTTGTCGGTCTCGAGCACCTAAAGCACCTTTCCAATCCTGAAGTGGGGGGAAACAGGAAAGGTGTTGCGCATCTGGATGTCAAAATCCATGTGTATTCTAAGAGAAATGGAAACCACGCATTTCTGGTTAATTTACACTTAAATCAATGGAGTGTTTTGGAAAAGATATTTGATGTTCAAGAAGCCTTTTCAAAAGAGCCTGATGAGACTTTAAAGCTGTTCTTACCTTAAGAGGAACTTACTTTCCTCCAGGGTCTTGTACCCAAATGAGGTGGTGTCAGTCTCACGGAACAGAATCTTACTGCTCTCAAAACCTTTCCATTTCCCCCTACCCTGTATTTTATGGCATAAATATTCTTTTTCATTTAACATACAGATAGACTTATGGAGTCTCTCAGGTATTGGGGTGTGATTTTTCTCAGGACTGCGGAAGCTTCAGAGTGTTCCAGCAAAAACGAGGGGTGAATTCCCCATGTTCAAGTAGATTTCCATATGAAGAAAGTGAGGTCAGGGGCTTGAAATAAATGGAGGCTCAATGTTTGTCGAAGTCCTAGGACGAGAGCACAACATTTGAGGCTTGATGGTAACTGGAATTAGCTGAGCAACAAGCACATACTGGTATTTTCACAAAATGCTATTCCATCTAACCCTCAGGACCCTTCGCAAACGCAGGTGATGTCACGTCTCTGGAAGGAATGTCAGCCTTGGCGCCGCAGGCTTGTTAGGGACCCCGGCACTTGTCCCACTGCAGGTGGTGACTCCGGGTGGGACGCAGCCACGGAAAACAAACGCTACCGCTGACTCCCATGGTGGGGAAGTCCGTCGCTTCCCAGTCCTCTTCCGGCCCTTGATCACGTCGGGAGGGAACATTTCAGCTCCGGGCCCGCGCTCCCGTCTCTAACAAGCAGAATGCTGGCCTCGGGCTCGGAGCCTCCAGCAGACTCCAAGTGCCTTGTTAGAAGACAGGATCCTTGTTGTGTGCTCATTCATCAGGTTGTATTGTGGTAAGTGAAAAGAATTTTCTTATTTTTAGGCATAGATAGAAAGTTCCCTTTTGAAACAAAAGTTTATGTTATTAAAGTAGTGAGTTGATTAAAAAATTTTATCACGCAGATGGTGTACAGACGTGAAAAAAAAGACAAAAACAATGTAAATGACTGTAGCTGAAGGAGAAAGAAAAAGAGCTATATTCAACCAGCGTCCCTTCGAAGTAGTATTATCAAATAAATTCTCCCCTTAAACGTGGAGATACACACATTTCTAGTATTATTTTTGAGTTTAAAGTTTATATTCAGTCTGAAATGTTCTAGATTTCTCTACTTTAATTTCTTACAGAAACAATTCTTAAAAATATACATGCCAGCCAGGTCTGGGAGTTACAAAGAATTTGAGCAACATAACCCACTCCAGTGGACACGGCAGAAAGGTGTTTAGTCTTCGGGTACAAACAGTATCACACTACTGTACCCCCTCCGCCTCGCCCCGCTGCTATTTTGAGACAATCATCATCATCTTCAGTTAACATCCTTGATATAGGTTGACGAAAATCCCAGCTGCAATTTCCTTTTTCAGGAAAGACTGAGTAAATAAATCAAATAAATCTTGTCAGCGTACAGGTAGGGGGCACGGTATGTGAAAACAAACTAGAAGCTACTTCCATTTTTGTTCCTATTTGATTTGGTTTATTACCCAATTTCATAGGGGGAGACATTGTCGTCCTCTTCAGTGAGAGTTTATTTTTATTCTTTTCCTTGCCCTTGTAAAGGGAAGTCAACATATTGCTCATAATGTGTTAAAGTCTTTATGAACTGCTGATAGGTACCAAGAAAATGCTCCAAGGATTAAGAGGTGAAATTGTGGCAAAATAGCCACTTCCTCTAAATATTACCTTCAGTAGCTTTATAGCAAATATTGCTGAGAAAAGAGAATATAAATCATGTAGTCCCCAAGGACTTAATACTGAAGTACCATTTATGTTTTCCTTTTGTTTGAATTACTGACTAGTGCTCTACTGTGTGAGGAAAAGGAGGAGAAAAAAGAAAGGAACACTCCAACGAAAAGAGAAAAAGAGATTAGAAACATAGAAAAGGAAATAAATGTGAACGCTGGTCCCCTTCTGACCCGTGGCTTTGCACGGTGTAGCCAGATCCTTGGAATTCTGACAACTCCTATGGGGATATTATCCCCAATTTTAAAGCACACCCACAGACACATGTCCTTTCCAGGCCAGATGCGAAGCACAGCATTTTGGAAAACATTTTGGGAATGCACAAGTTTGGAGTCAGAAAATCTGGGACGTGTTCTGGGCCCTGTCACTTACTAGACATTGTACCTTTAAAGGTAAAATAGCTATAGCTCTTCTGTTGTTTTGATTTGCTTCTCCTTGAAAAATGAGGTTCTGGTACTCTTACTTGATACATTGTAACAGGACCCTCACCATTCTCTCTTCTACCTGCCCTGTGAATTTGCTCCTGCTGACCGAGTCAGTCAGGACCAGAATGCTAATTTATTACAGCGGTCCTTTGTCAATGTCACTTTGATATCCACATAGAGCCTTCACTTTTTCTTGTCTCCGGCGGCCAGTTCCCACCTCCACTACCCCTCGTGTACTCCCCGAACCTTAGGCTCTTCGTCTGTAATTTGGCAGAAATAACCTTTGCCCACCTTTCTCATTAGACTTAGTGAAAAAAAAATCTGATGTTACGAAATACGTGCGACAAGACTGTGTTAACTACACACACGCGCGCACAGAGCTATGATCTTTTATGTTCATATGTTAAGTTCAAAAGCAAGAAACAAAGCAGTAGTGCTCTTCCTGTTTTTCTGAAATGGTGAGTCTAATATACTATCTGTCATTGTCCATAATAACATTACAAATAGAGAGGTTAGAGACCACCCTCCACCTGTGGGGCTAACATCTCCCTGATCAGCAGACATCTGTGTCTGGATTGCCATTCCTTAAAAATTTCACCATGAGCACTTCTCACGAAGGGCTAAGGCATTATGTGCTTTCTTAGCAGTAATAGTATCTAGTTTGTCTGAGTAACCCCCAGAAGTCAGTGTCTTATTAACATGAGGAATATGTGCACATATGAATACATCTACACGACCACCCAGTTGGGTCAAGCATGCATTACGAGTTCGCATGTCGTGGCCCTACTAGTACCAGGTGCAGATAATTCAGAGATGAATAAGACAAGACGTCCTCAACAGCTCAGCCAGTGGCAGAGGCAGGCAATGCAAACACACCTGATCCTGGTACAGTGACAGCTCTCAAGAGCAGCAGCAGAATAGATTGATAGAAACAGTGAAGGCTTAGGAGTCAGAGAGGATCCTTGGAGATGTCACTTAACCTCGCTGCATGTCCCTATAGCTTTCTAACCTTGGGAGTCACCTAATTTCTCTCACAGGTAGTCAGGTGTAGCTGGAGTCATGGGAGAACATAAGGTGACAAGGGTGGGTCAGGTGCCAGGAAGTTAAATTGACCAGCTCATGGGGCCTGATCTGTTAGACGTTTGAGAAATTTAGACATTAATCTACCAAGCCTCTCTTGTGTTGAAAAATAGCCAGTCAGTATAGCTATATCACCTCTGTGGTAGCCATGCAAAAATACAGTCCTGGAAGTTGAGTGGGTATAGATGGGACAACAAGCAACAGGAGGCAGAAATACCAGCTAAGAAATAGTTGCGATATGAACAAAACAACAGCAAATACGAAATAACACCGTTCTAGGTGCTTTAGACTCATCAACTGCCCGTTAAACCCCTAGGATATCGGTAGTCTAATTAGCCTTCTTTCACAGATCAGAAGTCGGGGGTACAGAGAGGTTAAATACCTTGCCCGTGCTCACACAGCGCGGTGGCTGCACAGACCCAACCCGTTAGTCATGTTTCACGACAGTAGTCCAGGCAAGAACCCTGGAGGGCCTGAGCCAAGCTAAAGCGCTGTGGAAATTTGTGTTTGATTTGACTGTACATTTGGGACTTGCTATCTTTCTGCCTATTATATTGTTATTCCCCGCCCCCCTTTTTTTGAAGCCATAGGCTCTAGGACAGGCTCTCTGAATTCTATGTTATTATTATTCTAGTGCCCAACAAATAGCAGGTACTTACAACTGTTGACCAAACTATGGTGATGGGGTCAGAGGCCTCAATCGGTTCTGTGTACAATTCCAAGGGTACAATTTGATGGTAACGAAGACTGCATACTGTCAGGCAGCAGCCGTGGTCTTGTGTTTCTTCAAACTGTTGCTCATTTCCTTAGCCTGGAATGTCTTCCTCACTTGCCCTTGCAATGTATGTACACAGAAACACGCCTGACCTCCAAGATCCAGCTAGCTAGCAGGCAGCTCCTGTAAGAAGCCTTTGCCATGTCTGCCCCTGCACGATCTCCCACCACGACTATTGTACTTTGAGGACACGGCGAGATCTTATGAGCTATCTGATGTTGGTCCTATCACGCCTACTCAAAAATCTGGGAAGTCGGAACCACGTTATTTAACCGAGCGGAGATTATCATATATGCCAGGCAATATGTGGTAGGGAAAATAAAACGCATGAAAGGCTTGTTGACATTTGGGAAATGATAAATGACTGACAATGCCAACGTGGTGCAGATGGGATCGCTGCGGGCTTAAGTCAAACGAACTCTGTCCCACCAGATTTCCACACATAACATGATGGGCACCACACGTGTAAGTGTGTGCGGGCTCTCCAGAAAACGGTCCAGACTTAAACGCCGTTAGAGTTCACGTACACGTGGCTGGGTGCTTTCTGCACAGCCCGCGTATACCTTTCTCACAGCGTGGCATTTCCTCAGCCTGACAGCCCCGGGCTTTTTTATCTGCCCCAAATTCCCTTTGCCAACCAATCTCTTCTGCCCCTGGTGGAACACCTCCCCTTTGCCCAGGCCAGATGCCGTGTTTGCTTCCCTAGACTCTCCGCATTCTTTGGATACGTCAGTGCACGCAGATGCCTCTTCAATCCTGAAACCACAGCAGAGGTACCTAATGGGTCATCCATTGCCGAGCACAGGCTCATCGTTAAGGTTTATGCTGGGACTGCACTTAAGACAGCCACTGAAAATCATTCCGAATTGGACAGTAAGATCAAGTTCTTTGCCAAATAAGCTGACGTGCTTCCCTGGGGTTGAAATGGCCTGCGTCATCTGGCTTACCTTCCGGAATCCTGACAGCTCCCTTCCTCTGTGGAGTGTCCCTGACGTCCCCAACTTAAGGGGGGCCACGCCCTCTGTCCTAAGGCAGCTCAGCTCTGCAGCACTTAGGAAATTGCTATCGATTGAAGTCCGGCTTCTCGCCTCTAGCAGTTGTGGCTACCTTTTGGCCTAACATTTAATATTGTCTTAGTCAGCTGGAGCTGCTATAACAAATAACGTCTATTGTTTAAGCTGCCCAGTCTACTTATTTCTCACAGTTGTAAAAGCTAGGAAGTCCAAAAAGGTTTGGTTCATAGTAAAGGCTCTTTTCCTGGCTTGTAGCTGACCCCGATCTCATCGTGTGCTCAAATGGCCTTTTCTGGGTGGGGAGGGAGAAGGAGAGAGAGGGAGAGGAGAGACATCGCTCATATCGCTTCCTCTTTGTACAAGGACAGCATTTCTATTATGAGGGCACCATCCTCAGGACCTCATCTAAGGCGTCCCAAAAGCCCCATCTACGACTATCTTCACATTGGAAGTTAGGGCTTCACCATGTGGATTTTGGTGGGACCCAAGCATTCAGTCCATAGCATCTGTATGCTTTGTGGTGGTGGAAATGCTCCTCATATTTCTTAGGGCACTCACCTATGCCTAGCACTGAGTAGGTGCTCAAGGAAGCTGGAATAACTGATTGACGCTTGGGAAGGAAAGGAAACCCAGAGCAAGTCTGATCCGGTTCTGTAGAAACCAACATAATGGAGCTCGAGGAGTGAGCCATCACCCGCGTTTCGTTCGCCTAAGACGTCAGTGTCAGTCTCAGCTTCCTTGGCTTTCGATGGGCACGCACCCCTTGGCTTACCGACAGACAGACAGCTTTGGGGTGAATTAAGTAATCAGTCAGGAGAGGAGATCATCTCCCAATATGTCTGGGAAAACACTTCCATTTCAAGAACCATTATTAAAGGCCAAAATGAAGGCCGCGATGCCACAGTTGAAACATTGACTTACTGATCAAAAGAGACACTCGGATGCGCTCCTTAAGGGAAGCGGTTAGATTTCAAGGCGCTACAAGCAAACCCCGTGCTCCTGCCTTCCTCGTCCGCATCGTCCCACGCAGAGGCTCGTCCTGGTCCAGCTCCCTTCGGCTCACGGCTCTTCGCAGCCATTTTCTTTGCCTTCTGTTCTATTAAAATATCCTTTCTTCCCTTCTTCCTTTCTTCCCAACTATTTTTTTTCCATCTATTTTGACAGAATAATTCTTCCTGTGTTCAATACTTTTTGCACCACGTTTTTGTCTTTTTTCCCTGAATTCATTTTTTTGTTTGTTTGTTTGTTTAGAGAGATCTTCTCCCTCAAATAGATGACATGGCCACCACGATGGCCACACTGTCCAATGTGTTGAAGAGGAATCTTCATTGTGTGAACGTATAATGGGACTTAGGTCTGTTTTGTTTTTGGGGTTTTTTTTTACCTTTTTAATTTAAAGTTTTTAGTTACAGTTGACATTTAATATTTTACATTAGTTTCAGGTGTATAGCATAGTGGTTAGACATTTATATAATTTACAAAGAGATCCCCCATAACTTTAGTACCCACCTGGCACTATATATAGTTATTACAATATTATTGACTGTTGAATACCTTCTCTAAATCTAAAATTTCGCATCCGTAAAATAACGAAATGTTCCAGAATGGTGACTGTGATTGTGTGTATGAATGCTGTGTGTGGGAACTGACCCACTGACATGGGGGTGTCTATACTGGCTCAGTACAAACAGGATCTTTCTTTGTAATCCTCTGGGCGTTTAGCTCAGTCCATGGATGTCAGTTCATTTTCCGAGATCCGTGTGGTTCTTTCCTCCTGCACCAGACTGAGAATCATTTCGGTGAGGCAGGTGGAGAGGGCAGCCAGGTTGTAAAATGCTCCTAATTAAAATGCAGGTTGTTGCAACTGTAAAAGGGACAGTGAACCATCAACAAATCTCCTGACGGTGGCTGATAGCCATGGACTGGACATATATTTCTCTCCTTTGAGGACAGGAGGGAAAAAAGTTGTTTTAAAAAGAAGCACAACTGTCATGAGCTCTCCTCTGACAGTTCTGGAGAATCACAATGTAGAGTGATGTTATATGGCCCTGCCCACGTGCTCTCTGCCTCATGTCACAGGTTTCTCATCTGTAAAGTGAAGGAATGACTCTGGATGGTGTCTGGAAGTTGCTGGCATACCTACCCTGTTCTCTGTCTCAGGAATGACCCCAGTATTAGAGACGGGAAAACGAACATCTTAGAGCAGCAGTTCTCAACCTGCGGGTCACGACCCCTAGGAGCTGTACTAAAGGGTTGCGGCGTTAGGAAGGTGGAGAACCTCTGTCTTAGAGGAATTCGAGAATTCAGGCTCGCCTGCCCCTTAGTTTCAGGGCAGTAAGGGAATCACCGCTGAGAGTCCAGAAACTGGACATTTCTCTGCTACGTCCCTGGTTTGACAGCAGTGGGATTGCTACCAGATTTGACTGTGCTGCTTTCGGGGTGCTTTTCCTCTTTCTGAATGCCTCCCGGGAGCTGTGTGAAGTGGCTGCGTGTGGGTAAATGCGTCTTGCTCAGAGCCCTTCAACATTCCTCCATTCTACATCTTCTGCCAGGTGGGCAGTTCTAAACCAACCATGCATCCTCCCAGAGAGCGATGCGGCGGCCCACCTAAAAGTGTGCCTTGCACCTCTCAGGCTCTCTAGTCGCCCATCTGGCCTCTCGGTAAGTTCAGCTGATTTTTATACTTTCTCAAATGTGTCCATTCGCATCACCTGCCACGGCTCTGTTCTAACTGTCCACCGTCGCTTGGCTACGTGACTCGAAGAGCTCCTGGATGGGTGTACGTGAACCCACTGTGCCAGACATCCTGCCTACAGAGTCCCCTTTCAGACATGCGCGCCTGTTCATGCTAATGCACAGCCGTCCGCGCAGCCTTCCCCCTCCCCATGCTTCAGACCTTTCCTCTGAGCACCCAGATCAGCATCCTGGGCATCTGCTTCCTATCTGGCTCTCCTCGTGCTGTACCAGCCTCCTGCTTCTGCCCCGGGGTGGGGAAGTCCGGCCTTTTCGCCACTTCCTGTGCCAACCAGGCCTCCTGCACGGCTCCACTGAGTTATTTCCACTGGACCATAGGGTGCGCACTTTGCTCGGGAAAGCTTTTCTGAATGTACCCCCGTTTCTGACAAATGGGATGCTTTCTGCAAAATGGTGTCATTACACTGTCTCCTCTTTCATGGAGCATTGGTGTTCTTAGTCTGCCGCACTCAGCTCTGTCACCTGGGAGGAGTCTCCTTGCCACTCTGAGTTTAACTTCCTTACTGGCAAAGTGGGAAGGGTGATGTCTGTGGTGGGGATGTGCTGTGGGAATCAAAGGAGGTAACAGAGGTAGCGCTGGGCAGGTGTTGGCTTTGTTCCTACCTCCAGTGGACTGGCAAACACCCCTCCACACACACACACACACACACACACACACACGCACACACACACACGCGCACACACACGCGCGCACACACACACACGCGCACACACACGCACATGCACGCACGCACACACACACACACACACGCGCACACACACACACGCACGCACACACACACGCACACACACGCACACATGCGCGCGCACACACACGCACACACACGCACATACATGTGCACACACACGCGCGCGCACACACGCGCACACACACACGCACGCACACACACACGCACGCACACGCACACACACGCACACACACATGCACACACGCACGCACACACACATGCACACACGCGCACACACACATGCACACACGCGCGCGCGCACACACACACACACACACACACACACTGTCTTACTTGTCCAGGGGATGAGCCTAGGAAGTGTTAGATGGCTTTTTTCCGAGCCTGTCACTGGAGTTTGGAGGGAAGAAGAGAGGCATTTTTAAAAAGTCACTGTGTTGATTCTCTGCCATGTGTTTCTTTCTTTCGAATAGTGGTTAGAAGAATAGACGCATCAACATCTCAACATTACTGCCTGGGTTCAAGTTCAGACTGTACTGCCTACTTGATGTGTGACCTTATTTAACTGGTTTGCTATGATTCCTCTTTAAAATGGGAATAATAACAGGACTTAACTCATAGACTTGTAATGAAAGTTAAAGTAATACATTAGAATAATATCCAGATATAGTAAATACTAGGTGGGTTCTAGCTGGCATTACAGATCAGCTTTTGCCTATAATTTTCTCCTCATAATACAATAATGGGGCTCTTAGAATTCAGAAAAAGTACTGGGAAATGAGTGGCAGAGAAAGCGAGCCAGCACAGAGGTCACCTTTTTTACATTATTTATGTATCATGTACGTGCACGTTAGGCAAGAGTGAAGAAATCCATTTGTTTCCTTGTCTGTTATAAGTCAGTGTTTAGGGCCATGAGTAGAATGAAATTAACCTATTACAGTAATCAACATCGTGCGTTTCCAGGCAATATTGTCTTCGGACAAAGTCGCTGTATGTTTTCTTCAGGGTGTTGACTGGCACGTACATTAGGTCTTCAGACCACATACACCGAAAAAGAAAAGCCTGGAAAAGGCGTGAGGGAGGAGGAAACAGTCCCCAGATGGGCACGAGAAGCTTCCCTCCCTCATTTTTGCCGAAGACCCAGGGAGACGGCGACACCCACCGTGCCCTGTGGTGGAGACAGCAATCGTATCTTATTTTCCCTTTTGCCGAAGGCAGGCATCGTCCTCAAACCATCCAGGCTTTCCTCTTACAGTCCTTTTTCAAAAATTACCATTTTTTGAGACACTTCCCATTATGGACCCTTAGCCAACCCTGCTGAATCAAAATCGACATTTCTTTACAAAGAAACAGAAATTTGGCCGTGTTTTCTGGACCCAGCAGACACGACTACACCGAGGGCCCTCAAGCCTCTTTCTGGAATGAACTTCCCTTTCTCCTTGTCCGGCCAACTCTCACGTCTCAACACTGAACTCAGATATAACCTCTTCCGAGATGCACTCCCCTATCCCTGCCCCCCGCAAAGGAGGCCCATATAACTTGCTGTGCTCCAGTCGTTACAAAGGCCACCATCAACTTGGCACTTGATGTGTTTATCGTGCCATCGCCGCGGCCTAGAGAGGGACGGCGGCGTGGCACTGGAGACTTGGCACTTCTCCAGAGTAGAGACCGTTAGCTGGCTCTTCCCGGGGGAATCTCTAGAGAAGGCTTGGCATTCAGTAATTCACTTAACTGAGAAGATTCCAGAACCCTGTTCTCTCCCTAGCTGATCACACACTCATCCCCTTTCTGGATCTCACTGCAGACCCCCCCCCCCCCCCCCCCCCCGCTCCATGGGGTTGCCTGGTCTCGTCGGGGGCCCTGCCATGCGCCTCTGCAGACTCATGTCTGAATCGGTGCTTCTTAGCGAAGGGCCTGACAGATAATAAATGTCAATATATACACCGTGTGCAGAACTAAACACGGAGGGACGGAGCGTGTAGGGGTGCTGAGGCGGCAGAAAAGCCCACCGTGGTGTGGTGTGCACAGTAAGTGGGCCCCCATCCCCCCAACCCCTGATCTGAAATATCCAGAAATACCAAATCCCCCAGCACCCTTTCAGGAATCCAGGAGGGGGGCGCCGGCTCCCAGACGCTGTCTGTGAGCATTTGTGCCCCAAAGCATACGCACGCCCCCCGAAAGGAACACTCAGCTCCCCCCACCGACGGTTCTGCACCCTCGGACACATGCATTTCAGCTGTCACAGACAGGGTCAGGGCAGGACAAAACCTGCCATGAACGACGGCGGGGACAGAAGGCGCAGCGAGACGTTTGCTTCTCAGTGGAAAGCTGTGCACTCCCATACGGACGGCTTTTTCCACGCAGCGTCCTCTGTCGCGTGACACCTTTGTCATTGTGATGAACGTGTGTTAAATGTGACCAGGCTCAGAAGTCCTCTTTGTCAAACACCCCGCGGGCTCCGAAGGCCGTTCTCTATGCAGCTAAGCCTCCATAAGCCACGGCCTCTTAGCGACGCGGCATTAAGATCTTGGCTTCTATAATCAGCGTAACCAAATAAGGGGGCTTTGGTAGAAAAATTATTTCCATTTTTATGTTTCGCTTTTGAGTGAAGACAAAGAGTGTCTTCTTATGTCACTGATTGCCATTGCGTACTTTTTTAGAAACAGAAACTCTGAAAGGATAATTTTAATACTTTAAGATAAATGTTTAGTTGGAGACGTTTTATTCCAAAGGATAGTTATAAGTAATCCTGTGTAAATTCCCAAGTTGGTGCTTTTTGCAAAACTATGGTAATTATAGCTATTAATAATATAATCACTCATTGTAATACATGTGCAACTAGGTTTAATATAAAGCTGAGTTTATTTTTCCCTTAATACTTGTTTTCATAATAATTCAAAAAAAAAAAAAGAACCAATGATTGAAGGGATTTTTGCATTATTACGTGCCCTAGATAAGGAAGGATGTGCAATACAATATATTTTTAATGTCTAAAGTCTTTAGAGAAGAACATATATAAAGAAATCGACAAAACACCATTTATTAGTTTAGGAGGTTCAAGAGTAGGAATTTCCCAAGTGTCTGATTTTGTAGTCCCAAAGTTCTCTACCACTTCCAGATGTGCTGTGCCTTCAGAAGCAGGGGTGTTGTTAAATTTGAGGATGCAAGCCAATAATCAAAACTGGTAACGCTAACTTAACTGCAGCAGAACAAAATATTGGTTGCAAATATGTGCATCTGGTTTCTTTGTTATGACTGTACATTCCAGTAGTTTATTTCAGACAGGAAGGGACAGGTGCTGTACAACTAGACTCCAAGAAATATGCTTTGTTAAGTATTTCAAGAGAAGCTCTTCTGTGAATTTCTGTGTAGATCATCTGAAACATTCTCAGAACACCCCAAATACCACCTTGGTGTCTATTAACTGGGTGTAAGCCAGGGAGGGATCTGTGGACAATGCATGGAACTATGAATAGATTACAGGTCATCTGTGAACCTTCAGAAATATATGGCTAGTTTGATTGCTCTACAAAATTTTATAAGAAAACTTTCATTGGAATTCCAGAGACCTGCCAAACAATAAATCCTACTAGGAATGTAGGATTTGATGGTTTAAAGAGACAGCCTAATATTTAATAATCACCTATTGTATGCCATACTCTTTACGTTCCTTAATTCACGTAATTTTCAATGTGATACAATGAGATTGTTGGGATTATTTGCTTTACAATTAGGAATTTTAGACTTTAAGAAGTTATGGCGTTTGAGTCATACAGCTAGTAAGTGATGAAGTGAGCGGACTCATCTCCATCTTCAATATCCATACATTCTCTGCTAAAATCTACTGCCACCCACAGACAAAATATTTATTTAAAACATTGCTTGTCATGTGGATTTTTTTCTTCTGTTGTTGACTAAAAGACATTCTATAATGAGAACTGCACATTGCACTTGTGCTCTAGGAGATGCATTCTTTGTTTTCTGACTGTTAATATTCGCCGGTGTTTGGTTTACGAACAGCATTCTCAGCCTCTCTAACGACCACACGCGATGTCTCTACGTCATTCAGGGCAGATATTCCTAAATCCACTCTCAGGTGGTTTTCCTGACTGACTCGTTTTACCGAAAGGGCTTAGCCAGGGTTAGCCAGCTGGTGGGGAGGCTTAGTAAAAACGACCTACCAGAACAGACTGAAAACAAGGATGAGTAATCACAGCACCTCATTTCCACACAGAACAAGCACGAGGGGTCAAAGTTTAATTAGTAATAGGACTGACTTTGTAATATTTAATCTCTATCACACCTACTTGACCCATATGAATCAAACAAAGCCACTCTTAGGACCAAGCATGAGCATCGGTGAGCTTTGGCGATCGTTTCTTTCATCTTGTATCCGCGGGTCTTGGGATCTTCCAGCTACTAACCAAGTAAAGTGAGAAAATGCCTTTGCTTTCAGTAATGACAAAGGATGTCGTAAGTGACAGTGTCTCCAAAGTTGATTTCACCTTCATCTGTGCTCTCCGTTCTAGAATAGCACAGCTCATTTTCCTAGTTTATACTAACATCATTAAACACTGTAATTGCAAACCAAGTGACTTCTGGCTGTCACTAATTTCTTATTATATATCAGTTACACATAAAGAGAACAGATGGAAACAGTTGCAACACTCAAAGGCCCCTGTATTTTCTCTGTTAGCCGGCATGAGCAGCCATGGAATTTATGATTCCTGATTTCACTGTCTCCTGGATCTTACTCGAAGACATACTGCTATTGCTACACCAGGATCAGAGGTACCTTTCACTGGCACAGGAACTTTCTCCAGGAGAGTGGGGTCAGACCTTGGGAAAGGTGGGCACAGGGTGGCATGTTGACAGTCATGGCAGTGGTGAATGCCTCGCTTTGACTCTCACCTCCTCTATTTCCTGCAGTCCTTTTACAGCTAGTCCCGGTAGTTCATTGCCATGCCCTGTACCTTTTGAATAGTTTTGTTTAGAAAGAGAGGAAGAATTCAGCTGACATTTTCATCTAAGGGAGGTTCGGGGCCTAGGGTGTTCTTGAGGAAATAGTTTGACTTCTTTTGTAAAACTATTGACCAGTATCAAAATGTCAACATGCACCTCCTTTATTCCAGACTTGGGAATGGAGTGCCCGGTATTTACTTACCAACAATAAGAGGGACTAGAAGAATCTCAGTAGCAAAAAAAAAAAAAAAAAAAAAGAATACATGAGTAAAAATGAAAGATGAGGCTCTTGTCACTGGGTGAGGGAGGTGGGGGCTATGTGTCTGTCACACGTTGAGAAAGGGAATTTAGCCTTTGACCTTTTCACTTTTTAGGGTTTCCATCGCTCTCTAAGTGCAATCTCTCTACTAGACCTGGACTACAGCGGTCTGCTAAGTGTTTTGTGTGTTTGCTTTGACTTAATTTATTTTGATTTCTAAAATCATAATTCTTTAATAACATAGCAAACTTTCGGCATGGCTTGACCACACCTAAATTTTCCTGACTCCTGTCCTAGAATTTGAAAATTTTTATGCCTCATCTTAGTGAGATTTTTGGGGAAATCCTTTAGGTTTCACCATTATGTGCTCTCAAAGAATGACATTCCTCGCCTTCATAAGTTCAGCAACTTTTTTGTTTTCATTCATGATGAGAATACTTGATCAATATCTGTTTCCCTCACTTGACTCTAAATGTCAAAAAGATCTGGAAACTTATCTTTCTGCTCATCTTTTTAAGACAAAGCCTTACGCTAATAGGCAAAGAATTTATTTCTTAATAATATTTTTAAATGGAAGTGTGAATGAATAATGTGTTTTAACATTTCTGAACCTTGATTTATTCATTTCTAAAATGATACAGTGCTGTATATTTGCTAGTGTTTTTAACCAATAAAATGAAATGATCAAGGCAAACAAAAATGCAGCAAAGCATTTTCAAGGAAAGAGTGGTTGTTCAATGAGGGTCCATTACAACACCTCTGTGAATGTCCACTATGCCACTTACATAAAAATTGTCATTTTCAAGAATAGTTCTCTCTTGCAGAGTTACTGTACAGATAAAGTATAAACAAATATTATTGGAGAATTCACTACAGAGCAACTTATATATAATTAATACTCCATAAACACTACCATGTTACATACATTTCAAGAAATTTGGCTTCCTTAGCTTGTTTCTTCAGCTAGATACTGAAGGTAACACTATAGATATTTCTGTTTACTATTCTTATCGGGAAAAAGAAAGTAAATAAATCTGGATGTTGTTTTTTCAAACATAGAGCAAGAAACTAAAAATAATATTAATAATAAAAATAAAACATAACATGTCCTCCTCCACAGTTCCTAATGGGTCTTACATAAGAGTTGTAATCTTTGCCCATTCCAAAATCTATACCAGCTTACAGAAATGGATTTTATAAGCAACTTTGATTATCCATTACCCGATGTGTTTTTACTCATGGACACTTTCTTTTTTACACAAATTCAACTACTTACTTGAATTTTTAATGAACTAAATATACAATCTGATATTTTATGTGTTTTGGCATTGGAAGCCAGCATCTCTCATCTCTAAACTGTTATTCAGATAGACACTGATATCTAGTTACTTCCACAACGCACAAAAGTCATGTTAGGAAAAAATGCCCTACTGAATGGCCTTGGGAGGCATTTGTGAGGCTCTTAATTTCTTCATGAAAAGTTTCAGCAAATACTTTAGTACTTACAAAAGCTAACAGGTGAAAATAAGGAGTAAAGAAATGAATATTCATAATGGAATGGGAGTTTTGGAAACAAACAAGTATTTCATATTATAGCGTGGCTAAATTAAGATTAAGAATAGCATGCTTAAATGGTCTTGTGTTGAAAGTAATTAAAAAAACAAAACAAAAAAATATTGAATTATCCAAGCAGGATCTAAGTTCAGTATCACCCATCCAATTTTTATGAGTTATAATTATTATCTGAAGAAAAGTTTTGCTAATCTTATGATCTGCATGAATAAGGCTAGAGGAAGCCGATGCATGCAAAGTATATTTTACTATAATACAATCGGCAGCTATAAGCCATTGTTTTTCATATAGAATTCAATACTACAGGAAGCCCACTATATCTATATCTATGTCCACATACATCAGGTTAGTGCATTAGTGCACATATCTACGAGGGCTGCACAGGAAAACCCAGCCAAATGCCTCCATTTTTCATATTACATGGCTAGACTGCCCTTGTATCTCTCTCTCTCTCTCTCTCCCCTCTACCCCTCAAGAGAGTGTTTGTGAGAAAGAGTGAGATTGATGATTTTAGGGAATGAGCTCACGTGATTGTGAAGGTTTAGTGAATTAAAACCTGCAGCTTTGGCCAAAGGTCATCTGTTGTCAGAATTCCTTCTTGCTGAGGGAGGTCTGTCTGTTCCATGAAGACCTTCACTGACTGTATGAGGCCCACCCACATTAGGGAGGGCAATCTGCACCCTCAGAGAAACATCTAGAATAATGTTTAACCAAATATTAATATATAGGCACTGTGGCCAGCCAAGGTGACACATAAAATCTGCTATGACACCTTCTAAATTGCTTCCCATGAGCTTATGATCAGTTACCATGAGAAGGGAAGGGGAGGTAGTGGTAGTTGGTATGTTAAATGTCTTTTTTTTTTTTTTAACTAAAATAAGGTCACTTTAAGACCATACACCTGTTTGTTTTTTTTAATCAGGAAGATGCTTAAGTTCTACCTCTTCAACTAAATCACAATCGTGACGGTTGCAATCCAACGAGGCTTTCTGTGTTTCTGAGTTCCAGGGCCCAAAACTAGCTCAAAAGCTCTATTGCTAGGGAGGAAACTACTTGTCTTTCTAGAAATAAAGAGAATAAGGAAACAGAAATTGATGTTTGGAGGGAGACTTGTTGGGTCTGGAGACACGGGCCTTGACTATGGAGTCACCCTGGGCAGATAGATAGCCTTGCCAGTCAGGACACACAACCACCAGGCTGGGAGTGGGGAACCTGATGTAAAGAGAGGGTGTCCTAATCCAAAGAGGGCACTGACTAGGCAGGACTTACTAGGCAGAGTAAAATCCCAGAGGTTCCAAGACCAGTTCCCGGGATCTGGGTGACAGAGATGCATCGGAGCTCAGACAAGCCACAGTGGCTGAGGAGTGGAAGACCCTGTCTATACGAGCGCACACAGCATGGCCCAGGATGAGGGTGACTCTAGTAAAAGCTTGCCGATAGCCCCAGAATCCTTCTTGTCTCCACACACACAGGTCTAGGGAGAAGCCTGCTGATGTTTGAATTCTTTAAGCCTTTTAGGATTCTCATATGATGCATAGACTCTACGGGCATGGAAGGGATGGGAGAGGTAAGACACTGAAACTATTTTTATCAATTTATTAGGTAGTCCATTAAATACAAGTTGGGGGTGAAAGTATGGCAGCTTCACTTGTACAGGGTGATGGGGAGCAGTTTTGAAGCATGCCATCATTTTATCCACATGATAGTTGGCAAAGCTCTTTAAATGTCCCTCATTTTGCAGATGACATCGTGGACTTCCGTGCTAAGTAAGCTATTTGAGATCACTCAGGAAACAGGTGGGAAAGGGTCGATTTGGATTTTGTATAGGTTTCAACATCTTAGTGCCTCGAACTGCTTCATTCAAAACGAGTCAGAATTACGCATAATTTTCAAAATGTGATTAAAAAATATTGTCAAAGGTGTAACTTACAGAAAAAGGAGATTTGCTTTTTTTCCTTTACCATGGTATAAGACTCGTGGGCCATCCTCTTGTGCCTAATAATCTTATTTGCAGAAGTCTCAGCCTTTCCACTGGTCCCCTGGTGAGACCATAAATGTCCATCAGGTTGTATATTATGTGTCATCAGCATTCTTTTGCTCATGTGGGAGCGATCCTTTTATTCATCAATACCCCTTGCAGTTAAAACTTTAGAACATGGTTGTCAAAGTGTGGAGAGCACTCATGGAAATCAAGGCTAAAAATATGCATTTGGAATTGATCTCCATATAACTAACAAGAACATAGGCATCCAGGAGTCATATCGATTTCAACTTTCAGCCACTGGCCCATTGTTGATTGTGAACACTGCACTGAGGATTTGATAGGGTGAAAACAATGACGTGGAAATTCTACACAGAGGGGTGAAATTCCACTATGACTATGAAGAGAAGGGATTCATTCATCTGAGAGGGATGATTTCTTTAAGAAGCACATTCAAAATGCTATATATGTTTGCATTAGTACCTACATTTTTAAATGCAATCTACAGGGTACCTGTTAGGCCATTTATCATAGCAGATGCTTCCTGTTAGTATGCAATGCAGCTCCAGCAGTTCAGAAAAATCTGTCCACCATGATGATACTTTTTAGGAATGCACTGGCAAACTCAATATTAAATAAGAAACAATTTTAAAAAAAGGAAAGCTTCAATATCCTTTTCCAAAGAGTGTTCTCCAATGCTATGTTCTACTACTACAGGGAAAACAAGCAAACAAAAATGTGGCTTCTTGGCTCTTCAGGATTATGAAGTTACAGAGCTTGCTTTCATTGCAAAATATGAAATTCAATAGATTGTGTACTTTAATTACAGTGGATTATCTGCTTTATTTGCACAAGAGTGCATTCACAAGATTGTCCTTTATAACATCAGAGAGTCTGCCAGTAGTAATCCATTTAGTCAACATGGCGGGGTCTCGACCCTGGGGTCAGAAGGGAGATGATATGATGGCGAAGCAGCGCCGAGAAGGATCGCTCTCCTCGTCTGGGTATCAGCCATTTATCCTCCAATCCTTCAAAGCCGTAGGACAGGGACACACAGGGGCAGGGAATGCAGGAGTGTGGAAGGACTTCAAGGTCAGGTCACCTTAAAACACATCTTTCGCCTAAGGCCTGCTGTGTGTAGCATAAAGACCTAAACTTAAGAGGTCCAAAGCAGGTTTTGTTTCTGTTGTTGGTTTTATCTTGTATCACTAATGGCTCATCACATTTTTGGCAGCTTTTCTATGCAAGGTTCACTGGAGAATTAGTTTTTATTTAATTTCACAACCCAGACTATTAGTACTATTTGAGACATGAATAAAATGAGGATTTAAGAGATCAAATAATTCTCCCAAAGTCAGCTCTGAAGTGGCAAAGTCAGGAACCCAAATCTCATTGCTCCAAAGTCTATACTTACTACTTTGAATGTTCCCTAGTTCCTCTTTTTGCTGTTAACTGTTTTCAATTGGAACTTTAAATAATTTTGGATTCACAGAAATTTGTACACATGGTCCATAGCACGGAGCCCTTCCCTCAGCTTCCCCAATAGTAACATCATCTATAACTTAATATCTAAGCCAAGAAGTAGACATTAGTCTGATACTGTGAACTAGTCTACAGACACCGGTCAGTTACTGTTCCTTTAATTAATTCATACTGATGTAAATTTAAGTAAGTCATATTACAGATTAGCATCGTATAGTAGGAACCAGGATAGCAAAAAAAAAAAAAAATTACAGATAATTTACAGATGGAGTCCTGCTTTATAAGCAGACACCAAACACTGAAAATGAACTTTCATTATAACTGCAATTTCATGTCCTTAAGAAAAGCAGGTCTTAACAAGTGGTGACTACGTGACATTAAACAGATACAGTCACATCACGGATCCAATTTTCTCTACAGAGCAAATGTTCAATACATGCTTTAATATCAAGTGGTCAGTGTCAAGCTTGTTTTATCTTCAAGTTATGAAGTTCAGAAGGAAATATAAAAATCAAGAAAATGAGGACACAGTGAAGTAAAAGATGTGTAAACGAATGTGGTTCTGGGGAGATTTTCTGAACGATGCACAGCAGCATCACAAACGAAACGGGGGCTCGTACCCGATGGCAGAAGCTTGATGGATTAAAGGTCAGAGCTGCTACTTTCCCAATCTCTTTCAATAGCCCCACCCAATAGGAATAAACAGTAAAAATGTTTCTAAGAATGAAAGAATAGAGGTACTCAATTGATTTAAAAAAAAGAGTCAATAAATACATTTTACCTTCCAAAAATATTCAGCCCAGCAGGAAGATAAAAGGGCGTACACACTGTGTGTTTACAGCACCGGTAAACACGTGCGGGGGGATCCCTGCTATGGATGGGGCGAGCCCCATTAGTCAGTCAGTAGGTAATGTTGTTAAGGAAACACTTTCAAAGAAATTGGACCATCATGACAGCACTCAGAGGAAAACAGGTGGTTTCTAAAGCCCTTCTCACACATTGGGAAGTTTTTGAAGGACTGAGTGGCTGTGTGTAAAAGGGAAGACTCACTAAATCGTCATCGACAAGGCTCAACAAGCTACTGGCTCTTTGCCCTTTCAGGACAATATGAGTAAGTCATGAGGAAAGTGGGGGAGGTGGGTCTCCGTGGGGAGAACTCTATTTTAGGCACTATTTCAGTCCCAGGTTCTTTCCCCTCTACAGCGCTCTCATGTTTCTGAAATCAATGTTTGTCCTTTGTTTCCTTCATTTGCTTTTTCCCTTCCCTCCCTCCCTCCCTCCCTCGCTCCTGCACAAAAATGACTTTACTCATAGCCCTTAGCATAGACACGCCTTTGCTTCAGTGTATTTGTCAATTCCCCATGATTACGTAGGTGACTATATGGGTCAATGGTTCTCTGTGTTCTCAGTCCTGAGTACAGTGCTCAGCACACTGTTAGGCTGTGGAAAAGCCACTTTTAAGGAGGTGACCCTAGAACAACAAGCAAGCACGGATCAGGAAACCCACATGTCTCCTACGTGCCCTGTTGGAATCAGGCTTCCAATGGGACAGGTTCTTCCCAGGGGGTGTGGCTAGGGATGCGGGTTTCTGATCTGGGCTACCATGGTCTTGCACATCTCCATGATCACTTTTTTCTGTCACTTTGATCCCTATGAATTGCTTCATCACACCTGAAACCTCAGGGCCGAACTCTCTTCATTCCATGGCAAAGTCCCACACATTTATCCGGGGATAGTGTGTAGTAACAGTGTGTTGTGATGCAAAGACCATTGACCTCGTGTCACCAACCTTGAACTCTAGTCCCAATGGGTTACTTTATTTCTCTGTGAATTTAGGCAGCTTTTTTTGGTGTAAAAACGTATTCAATGATGATACACATATCATGGGATTTTTGCAAAGATTAAATGATGTGATGCACATTAACAATTAAGCATAGAAGCTGACAAAAATGTCAGAATTCATCAAATGTTACAACTATGGTCTCTTCCAAATTTGTCTTTTTTCCTCTGATTTTTCTAATATCCTCTGGACAGTTTCATTTTCTTTGACATTCTTTTTCTCTAAATTTCTTTTTAGTAAAAATTGCTTATAGTATGGTAACTTTTCACATCATAGAAATTTTAAATTGATATTTTTTAAGTATAACAGTTGTCATATTTTGGAGGTGTTATATCATCAGTGGAGAAAAGAATGCTTAACCTTGGAAAAAACAACCTTCAATGTCATGGCAGCATTTTAATGGAGATGTCTTTACTGGGATAATCAGTTTGGTCTCCGCAATGGCCCTGACTCTGTTATAGTATTTCCTAGCTTCTCCTCCTTTGGTTCCCAATAGAAATTTGGGGGGCTTTAAAGTTAGCCTGATTCCTAAGCCCCATTGCAGACCAATTAGCTGAGAACCTCTGGGCATGGACCACAGCAACGTTAACTACAAAAAATCTAACAAGGAAACACACAACAACAACGAACCCCAAATCGCCTCAGTGGTGATTCTAATAGCCAGGGTAAAGACCCGCAAACATAAATAAACATTTCTTCACAGTATGGTATATTGGCAGTTATGAACTGGAGAAATCCATAAAATGTTTTCACTCCCGAATGCCAGCAAAAAATCCCTGAATAACAACTTCTAGGATGGAGGCTCAGGAAACAAATATATTGTTGATAAGCATCTTGGCTAATTCATAGGTAGTCAGCAATCTAAAGATTCTGAAATCGCAACCTCAGTTAGGCCTATGACAAGTGACAAGAGGTTAACACCTCTGATGGGTTGTTTACTTAATGTAGAGTTCCCTTCTAATCCTGGAGTCTAACTACTCAGTGCTCCTCATGAAAGACTGTCACAAGACAGTGTTTCCGGGTGTTCAAAGTCCTTGTCCAGCTCATGTCTGTTAGAACCAACTTTCTGAACCTCTCTACTTTCTATCTTTTGGGAGATTTTGCAAATACCAGTCAAATTCGCCGAAGTAGACACTTGTGACTTAACTTCTGTAGAAATCCGTTTTCTTATCTGTAAGGTGCTGATCCTTTAAGATGTGCAGAGAGAGAATGGAACCAATGAAATGTTCAAAGATTTTGGTATATTGAAAACACTCAATGTCAGTGACAGTCTTCTTTGTTAATAACTAAAACTCTTCAATTTACTTAATTAAAAAGCAACAAGATTCACCAAAAAGAACAAGTTCTGAACCGTGAAAAAAAATTTAGTCATTTTACAAAACAGCTAACACTTATATATCAATATGTGCATATATGTATATTTTATCACCATATGTTTAAAGATATATACGCTCATAATTTTATGTACATATGACTGTTTGTAGTTTATTCTCAAGTAGTTTTACACATATTGGTATCAACTGTAAGAAGAGGAGAGTTCCACACACATGACACTGACTAGAAATCTCACATCACTGGGTATGCCTAAAGCCCAGGTATAGAAAGAGATCATAGGGATGCAGTTATATAAGTGAAGGAGATCATAAATGTTCAAAGTGCGTTAGACATGACTATCTGCATTCGAATTCTGGCTGAATTACTTGTTAAGAAGTGGGATCTTGGAAAATTTACCCAACTTCTCTGTGGCTTTTTCTACTCTGTAGACAGGGTAAATGATTGGTTTACCAAAACATGTTATGAGATTTAAACGACATCATGTATGTAAAGTGCTTGGTTAGATTTTACTGAAAACCCCATAGGTGCTAGGCACACCGCTATCGTTAGGAAAGGACTTAGCCAACTCAAGGGTATAAAAAAGTCACAATATCCCCTGTGCTGCTATCACAGCCACCAATTGCTTCATTTAAAATGTTACCCAAAAGAGATGCCATTTTCAAAGACAGTAATGTTTTCTGCTCACATTAAAGCTGTTTCCCAGCTACAAATGATGATGGTATACCTCACTAAAAAAAAAAAAAAAAAAAAAAAAAAAAAAAAAAAAAAAAAAAAAAAAAAAAAAAAAAAAAAAAAAAAAAAAAAAGCAACAGTTAGTGGGGAAGGGGGAAAACCTGGAAAAGGGTATCGGGCAGTGCATAATGAATAGAATACTATTCGAGCTTTTAAAATTTTACTTAACATTTGAAATCCAGGAACTCTGAAGTCTTCCATGGAATCACATTCTCTTTTTCCCTTCCTCCTCTCCTTCTTAGAAGAAACTGTCAGGTTTTTTTGTGGGGGGTAGAGCTGAGGGAGAGAAGTGATTAGCTTCTACAAAGCAGAATTAGAAAGAAAATCTATCAGCTCGATGCTTTTCCACTAAGGAACATGCAAGAAAGTAGGAAGAGAAGTGCTGCTCGATGTGTCGTCAGGGAAGCGAAGGACCGGTGCGTGCCGGGCACCCGTGTCCACACCGACGCCAGGTGAGGGGCAGAGTGCAGGCTCTGGGGTTGAGGAGCCAGGGTTCAGATCTGGGTTTCACTCTTCCTCACTGAGTGATTTTGAGAGAGTCGCTTAATTTACCTGTGCCTCAGTTTCCTCATCTGCAAAACTGGGTTAATACCAACCCCATAAAGATGTGACCGACATGCAAAACAACTGTCCCATGATGGACACACAACGTGTGCTACAATGTATTAGGTATTTAACAGAGAGAATGGCGGCTGAGGAAAGTTCAGAACGTCTTGGGGAGACATACAGACGGACGAACAAATGCTTAGGCTCTTCTCCAGATATTTTCATTTACCTCAAACCTTGCCAAGTGATTAGAAAATGCACCCCTATTTGGGAAGCACTGCACCGCGCTTCGCCCTCACATCAGCACTGCCGGAGGACTCACTAAAACTCGGACGTCCGGGCCCTGCTCCCAGTCTCTGACTCAGTGGGTGCTGTGTGGAGCCTGAGCATTTGGCTTGAACAGCCCCCAGGAAACGCAGATGCTGCTGGTCTGGAGACAGAACTCTGAGAACCCCTGTTCTAGACTCTTCTGCGTTCACGAGCATGCGGGCTTTTTCTGAAGTGCTTCTTGGTCTGCTGTATAATGAGGTTCTGGGTGGGGCCTCTGCGATGGCCTCCAGATACCCCCGGGTGGACACAGAGCCTGTGATCATCACAACCAAAGAGGAAGCTGCTAATCCCACAGTCATATCAGGTCACCAAACACCCCTCTCACTGCCTCTCCCCTATCCAGCAGCCAAACCGGCTTCTCCGTAAGAAGACTTCAACTCAGCAGAGACACGGTGGGCAAGCCCGTCTCTGAGCACTGGGAAACTATCCGGTCTTGGCTGAGGAAGGAACATTCCTCTGTCCTTGGAATGTCGTTGCTGTCACGTTGTTCACAATAACGCCTGCTTTTACCATGCACAGAGCTCACAGGGGTCATCTAGTGGTGGCCGTATGACAGTAAGGCCCCCGGTGGAGAGAGAGGTCGGGCAGAGGGTTCTTCCTCAGTATGAGCCCTGTTTGGAGGATCACGGCTCAGTAACAGATAGGAAGTGTGCCACTGCTTGTGATTTCTGGAACAAATAAACGATTGGCACATGCAGTCTGACAAGGATGCCTGTTATACAGTGTCAACACACAGGATATTTTAAAGGATTTGGTCCATCATAATGGGCTCACAAAGCAGCTAGGAAGGATATTTTACACACACACACACACACACACATACACACACACACTTGATGTAAATGACATAGAAATGGAGATGTTATATTGAGATATTTACTTATCTCAACTCAAAATTCAGAATTAATGTCTCTAAGCTTTGGAAAAATCAGTTGTGACCTTCTGTCATTGGTAGTGACCAGCATATCATTTATATGTGGATACTCTGTATAATAAATTTAAAGAGGTGATAGACACTTAGGATCCAGACCAGTTATCCCTGCAAAACTGAGTTTAAATTCTGTCTCTAGAGAATTCCACTTCCCTGAACTCCTATTTCTGATCTATAAACTGGCAAGAATGATCACGAATAACTGGGCTGTTGTAAGCCTTCAGAGAAGTAGCATAAAACAAGCATTTGCCATGTGTCATGTTGTACATAATATGTGATACCATTCATTAACAATTTATTGTTATGTTACAGATGTTTTATATATATATAATATATATATATGAAAGTAGTCTTATTTTCACATCCAAATAAAGTAGAATACAGGCAGTATTTTCTAATACTATTTTCTAAGCCAATATGTAAGGAGGGTGCTTTGGGAACGGCATGGTTTTTGTTTTTAGTGAGCGAGATTTTCGTGGAACCAGAAACGCTTTCGTCTTAAGCACGGGGTGGGCAGTGTCTCGCATTTATTTAGTCAATAAGGGACTTGGAGTGAGCCAGGCCTGGCAGAGCGGTACATGGATAGAGCGTCAGAAACAGCTTCCATTCCCAGAACTCATTTTTCTAATGTGATAATTGCTATTTATTTTATAGGCTTGCACATGACACATCACCACTGAAACTGCTTCTAATTCTGCTTTTATTATTAACCTCACTTTTCGGTTCTTTATCGACCTTGGGCAAGACTATTTTCCTCTTCAGAGCATCAATAGAAAAGTTTGCCTTAAAAGAAATTAATCTCGGAGCTATTCCCACATTTGAAAAGGACCTTGTATGAGAATGTGATAATAATAGCTGCTATTAGGCCTGGATCAGCCCTTCTCTAAGAGAGAAATAGAAGTGCAGGCTTCGTGTCATTTGATCAGCGAAGCTCACAGGATGGTCACCACACGCCGCTAGAGAGCTGCCCAGTGCAGAAGGGTGACACGGACCGGGCACACCCGGACAGATCTGCCCTGTTGCAGCTGAGTGAACTCTCACGTGTCCCTAAACCTATCTGGGTCTCGGTTTCTTCCTCTGCAAAACGTAAACGCCACTCCATCCATGGCTTTCTGTCAGGTCCTTGCACGTATTTTCTGAAGCACACACGTGAAAGGAAGGAAGGAATGGTAGAGCGAAAGGAAGGGGGGAGGCGAGGGAGGGGAGGGAAGGCATGAACGGCAGATGTGGTCTGATGAGGGTGCATATGACACAGAGACAACAGAGTATTTTGAAGGACTTAGTAGCAATCGCCAGGACTTTTCATTACCGGGCCCATGACCCATACTCAGTTTCATATTTTGGGCTTCCTAGGAGAGGTCCCTTAAAGTCTCCCACTGACTTTAAAGCGTGCCCACTGACTGAGGACCTGCCATCTTCCAGCGTGAAGCCCACGTGTACTTCATCACGCAGTGACTTCTTGAGGTAGGCACTTTCTACCTCCAACTTTACAAGGTGGGGCCCAAAGCTAACGCAGCTGACGTGCAGAACTTGGGGTCACAGGACTGGTAAAAGGAAAACCCACCACTGGAAAACCATCAGGCCTCAAAGTCCGTGTAGAGAGTACAATGCAATTGGTTTCGCTGCCTCACGTGACAAGTCAAAATACCATGCAACCGACCAGGGCGAGATGTCGTCTCAAGATCTCACAATGATGTGTACCAGACAAGACTTCAGAACTTGTTTAAAAGTGTCGTAAGACAGAACGTGCTCCTCATATCACACAGGCTTCCTTTCAGACGGAACCCCCTTGCAGAAAGTTTATAGATCAAGTGACATTCGAGGCAATTAAGGCCTCAAAGAGACGGGGAAGGATGCACAAGTTTTCAAAACTAATTTCCGCTGTGGCAGAAATGCAAATTGGGAAGTTACAATGTCACTCAGAAAGTTTGCTAGTCTTTTTAAGAATGACATTAAGCAGTGACAGACACTTGACAGGGACAGCCACTTCAGCAGAGGTTGACAGAAGGACTGGGAAGCTGTAAGAAGAGGGGGAAGAAAATCCAGTGGGAGACACACGTAATGAGGGCTTGTTTGCTTCCTGGTCTCCTCCTTTCTATCTTTTTCAGATACAAATGCCAATATATTCCCTTTTCTAATTTTTAATACAATAACCCGCCTTTACAGTTATCCTTTAACATCTCAAATAGTAATTACAATTTTGCCTTTAAACAAAACACCTTCATGAAATAAAACAGAGTTTATAAAATGGAACATATGGTGCCATTTGCAGAATACTGCTGAAAATTTGGAGAAAAAATGAAGTTGACTGCATTTTTATTTATTTATTTTTTTGCATCTGCAACATGCTCAAATAGAGAACGTAAGGTTTGGTTTTGTTTTTGAAAGTTCTGAAGTTGAAAAACTGCCAACATTTCCAATAGTTTCTCACCATAAAACTAAGTGTGCGTAGCTTAGCTTGTGACCAGGTGACACTGGGGCCTCAGCGCTGAAAGAACATGGTGCTGCTAAACTCCACAAGCACAGAGCCGCCAGTGCAAATGCACCACAGACCTACCGTCATCCATTAGCTCGTAAGTGTCGGGAGCCGGACTGAAACTCAAGTCCCCATCTGCCCTGCTTTGTGTCACTGTCACTTGTTTAAAGGATTTTGCCTTCTGACAGAGATGCAAAGTTCCTCTGGTCACGGTTTGAGCTACGTGATAGGACTACACGCAGTAGTAGGTGTACACATAGGCATGTAAACTACTCATGTATAGCTTAAACTACCATAACTCCAGGAATTAACATAATAGCTACAATTAGAGCAGTTTAAACCATATGTAATTTAATTGATTCTGTCGTGATATATGACAGTCATTTCCATTCAATGGAGTGAGGTTTGCTGGGCATTCACCACTGGGCGGTTACTTGGCTGGACTTCAGGACACAGAACAAGTTAAATCCCGCCCTCATAGGGTTCCTTTTCTTGGTCCCAAAGAAATTAGAAACTTCTTTTAGGTGCAAAAGGCAATTCTTGCTACGCAGTTTGGCTGCAGATGATTTAAGGTTCTACGACGACGTTTCTTCAGGTTCGGCACGCTCTCCAGGAACGAGGCCTCTGCGTTTTTAGCTGAGTTCCATCGGCCACAGCCCAATCAGTGTGCCCACCCTGAACAGTTTGCCTGAGACCGTCCTGGTGTTAGCCCTGGCATTCTCACCTGCAGAGAAACCCGTCCACCCTGGGCAGACTGAAATAAGGGGATGTGGGGGTATCTCAACCAGTAATTCCCAGCTGGGGCATTCTGTCTCCCTAGTGGATACCTGACGATGTCCGAAGACACGTTCAGTTGTCGCGATCTGGGGGGAGGTGTGGCTGCCACTGACATCTCTGAGGCCCCCAAAACTGAGAACTGTATTGTCCCAAACATCGCTGGTGCCATTCGTGAGAACCCTTGGTGCGAATCCCTTCAAATGCTTCCTTGATGTGCTAGGTTTGGGGTTTCCTTAACCAAAATTTATCTTCATCCATGTTTATTTCGTCTCTTACACATTTCAGTTTCAAGATGGAGATACTTTCTTGTGAAGAAGAAAATAAATCTTCTAAATTTTGGTACCCCCATCCATGAAATCAGTCTCCATGGTTTTCTCTGTCTTTTACCCCAGCTTTGATCCATTAAACCAGCATTCCCTATTAGCCCAATCAAGTAACTGCAGGAAGCTGCTATTTTAAAGCTTTGCAGTCCCCCTCTGTGAGCCACCTCCCCTCACCCTGATAAAGCCTGGCTAGCGCTGCTTCCCTTATTGCACAGTGCTGGCTTTTCGCTCTCCCCGTTGGAGGCCTGCTGGGGGGCCATCACTCACGCAGACGTTTGCATCCCACAGTGGACACTGGTCCTTCCTCGTGCATTCGGATGCACTCACTGCTTCGGCTCCGAATCTCCAGGACCAGGCTCGGGCGGGCAGACGGCGTGGAGCTCTGCCTGGACCCCTCTTGAGGACTGAAGCGCCCATTGTCCACCTTCCGGCAACACTGGCTGCCACAGCTCACAGCGCTATGGCCCCGTGCGAGGTCTCAGCAGGTTCCGCTTAGCTGAGGGGGCGGCATGGCCACCTTACTGCCAACGGGCGCACCCAGCTTCGGAGCTCCCGGGAGCATCCTCGGGGGCCTCAGAGGTAGGCTGACCAGACGTCCCGTTTGAAATGGGACAGAAAACAATGGTCCTGTCCTGTTCCAAATGGTACGTACACATGGTCAGCCTACTGACACCTTGACTTCAGCCCAGAGAGACTAGGCAGGCCATATGTACCATTGGAAATGGGACATTAATGTTGTTTTCTGTCCCGTTTAAAACAGGATGCCTGGTCACGACTGTTGGTCAGCTTTTCTCTCTGCCCAGTTCTGCCCCCCTTACTTTCTTCAGGTGTCGTCCCCTGAGATCAGTCCCCAACAAACCGCCTGCATGAAATGCTCCATCAGCCCCTTCCCAAGCAACGTATTCTAAGTTGCTCCGGGGTCCAGCCCCAAGTTCACGGCAGCCGTGCTCTCTGACCTTTCTGGCCGAGTCCTGACTTTGCCTGTTCCACCCCATCATCAAGAGGACCGTGTTTCCACCAGCCCCTCTGCACCGTGCACGCACGATGGAAAGGGTAAGACCAAGCACCTGCAAGTCTTAAATAAGATTGGGTTTATCTTGCTGTGAAATCCACTCAATCACCGAATACTGAACTTCGGGATATTAGTCACATAGAACTGCATTTGTATTCCTCCAAAACAGCAACTACAACGAAACCCAGAAGGTGAGGTCACATCCATCTCTGTTAGCACACCTGTCAGGCTAGATTGCCATGCAGCGTTTTCAAAGCTGATGGGAAGCAACAGCAATAAAAATAAATAATAAATAAATAAATGAGAAAAATAAAAGTAGTGCTACCCAGACATGGCTTCTCCTATATAATTAAATTCTATTCCTTTTCTTAAATTGCAAATGAACAATGAACAGCATTCTGGTTAACAGAAGCCCTGTCATGTATGCAGTACGTCTTACCCACAATGACTTAAAAAAGTACGTTTAATATTCCGGTAAGTGGTTAGTCCTTAAAATTATTGCAGTACCCCCCTCCCCCCCAATTTCATGCTTTCCCACTGCCCCCACCCCCCAATGCACGCACCTGCCCCTCTCGGTCAGGAACCACAAGGCCCCTCCTGATTTTCAGTCCTCTGACCTTCAAAGCACGAGCCCGATTCCTGCCCCACACGTGTGAGCAGCTCTGCCCTCCCATCAATCATCTGAGACGCGATGAGGAGGCAGGAGAACTAAGTGCGCGATGTTTTTCGATCTTATTTGAAGGTGTCAAAGTGGAATTAATGGGCCACAGCAACATGCTGCTGAAAGAAAACAGGTAGACGCAGGAAATGAAGTTCCCGTCCCGGAGACCAGGACTTCGCTCTGGCTGCACCTGCTAAAGGTGCATGGACGATGCAAATGACCTAAATGCACGTGGACGAGGCTTCCGGAGACCAGAACTGTGGCTACACCGATGCGCACGTGCCCGTGTCCTCTCTGGAGAAGTGGTTTTGCTCAGCGGTCCAGCAGAGGCACCATGGATGCCACTTGGACCGCAGCAGCTCTGTCTGAGTTCTTCTGGTCCAGTCACGAACAAGTCTGATTTGTAGACAATTTCATTCATGAAAGGACCCCTCAAAAGTGCTCTGAACTGGGTACTACAATGCAGACTGACCCCTCTACTAAAATGGTCCTACCTGCGGGATTTTAAGTGATGGAGGTGACATGGAGGGGTCACTGTTACTGAAAGAAAAGTGTATTACATGTGTGTCCCAAGGGAGGAGGACGTGTCACACCACACAGGGCCACAGGACAAATACCAGCTTTGTCCAGGCAGAAGTGGGAGTGAGGGGAAAGCCAAAGCCAGAGGCCTCGCGAGGGTGTCCTTGGCGAAGCCAGGCAGGGCGCCCGGCAGGGTAGGGCTGGCTGGTTTGCACAATCCCGGCAGACAGAGGGCACAGGCCCTGGCCCTGGCTGTGTGGGACCTGGCCCCGGGCTGCTTTCCAGCAGGGGAAACGTTGCCTTGGAGGCTGAGATTTAAACAAGAAGGTGAGTGGGAAGACATGGCCTTGAGGGGCCAGCCTGCCGGGGAAAGGCACGTGCCAGGTGAGCTGCTCAGCGCCCCAGAAGCCAACTAGCCCCGGGAGCGGCGGTCTCCCGACACCCGCAGGGGCCCGGGAGAGATGTCAAAGCACCATGAGTTATGTGGAAAACCAGACATAATTAATCCCCCCCCAAAGAACCATTTCTCTCCAATAACGTGGGCGCTGCATGCTCCTGAAACCACGGAGAGATCGGACAGGAGGGCGCTGACGTTCTGGTTGGCGTTGAAAAGAAGCCTTCTCCCCCGACTGAATCTGGGAAGGAAGAGGGAGCCCTCGGTGCAGACACAGGCAGCCTCTTCTGATCCAGTTCCAGAGCGTTCGCGGGGCCCTTTATGTGCGAGGGGGAAGCAGTGACAGAGGGCGGTATGTTTCAGCTTGGTCTGTGTGTCCGAGTGTCCGCAGACCCAGGCCAGCACGAGGGGGGCAAGGCCAGGGCGTCACCGCGCGTGGAGAAGGGGCTTTGCCAATCGCGGGGTGGGGAGGAGGCTTTCTTCGCTGTTAATAGTTGAGCCCGTTGTTTTCGGGTGCGTGTTGTGTGTGCGAGGCTGGGTGTGCGTACGGGTGTGTTCGTGTGTTCAGCTGCTCGCTGGGAAGCTGGAGACAGACGGTGTTCACACCGTCGCGGGTTTCTGAGGGCCGTGCGTCGCCACAACCTGAAATGCGTGTCCTGCCCCAGCATCCCCTTGTGTTTTCGGTTTGGTTTTGCTGTTTTGTTGGGGGGCTAAATTGATTTCACAACGGGGAAAAGCATTACTAAGAAGAAGGACATGGGGCCAGACCAAATCCCGAGGACACCATGTAGAGCGCTGTGTGGGCTCGGAGAACAAAGATAAGAATGTTGGAGACCCCAGAGTGAATAGGGGCGTTAGACCCGGAGCCGGTCCCGGGCTGGTCGTGTGTGCGCTGCGTGGGAGACGCCCTGTCTGCTATGTACCACTGCTTTGTTTTACTTTAAATGTGCACTGATTGTGCATGCGATGACTTTTGTGAACATATTTAATGTTATATAGTTTTGTCAAGATTATGTTGGCTGTTGGATGTAGGGGGGCAGCCAAAGAAACAGAAAGAGCTAAACAACAGCTACCCAGCGACCCCGGTGAAGACCACGACGGCATCCGTGAGGGGGCTGTGCGGGAATGTGGGGCGCAGAGGGCACACAGGGCGTTGTGGGAAGGCGCAGGTCTTACACGGAAGGCATGCACGAATCCTAAAACACCACGCAGGTCTTTGAAGAAAAGAAAGAAAAAGGTGGCGGGAAAGGGGAGTAAGGCTTCTTGTCACACTCCATCTTCTGCTCAACTCTGGGCGGGACGTGCGGGATTGTCAATGTCACAGTTGTAGCGACGCTGAACAGCTACTAACAGTGACGAGCATCAGTTAGTGGGAGGGGCCAGGCGGGACACAGCGGCAGCGTGGGGGAACCCGGGAGGGTGCAAGACGCACGCCCCTCTCCCCAACATTACTAAAGGGGGCGCACGTGGGGGTGATAGGGAGACGGCCTCCGAGACTCCACCTGTGCAAATTATCCGGGAGCAGGATGTGGACTCCGGTCGTCAGAAATGGCCTCTCCTTTGCTTTGTTCACTTTGGTTTTCTTCTGTCTGTGTAGCAGGTCTGACGCACTGATGAGGATACTTCAGCACCTATTACAGGTGACCAGGTGCAAGGGAAGAGCTGTCCTCTCGACAGAAGAGCACAGGGCAGAGGTCATGCGCACAGACACACGCACTCACTCGACTGCTCGCGTCTTGGAAACGGCAGAGACACGGGTACAAAGCCCCAGGCACATCTTGGCACTCAGAGCCAAGAAAACACTAGGGTGAAAAGCAGACTTCGTGTCACACACATTGAGGGACATTTCCCCAAACTGGCTTTACCCTCTCCCGCCGCAGAGCTCGATCTCCAACTTTGTGTTATGTGACAAGGTAACATTTCCATGAACAAGTGGAGTGTCTGTGATCAGCCTTCCTATGAAATTAGTTTTGTCCCCAATGCCTGTTATTCCAGTTGTTAAATTACTTCATGTCATGCTCCAAGGCTTATATAGTATACAACAATCAAACAGGAACAACACTTTGCATCACATTAAATGCCAAATATTCTCTGACACTCCAGTAATTGAACGACAGCCAAAAAAAAAAAAAAAAAACAACAACAACAACAAACAAACCAAATAACGTGTTTGCTAAGGTTCCTTGCTGCCCTGATTGCCAAGTGAGCCCAGCTGGGGAGCCACTGGCTTGCCAAATCCCAGTACCATGGTGACATTGTTATAATGCTCCCCGAGTGAAGTATATAATGCCATTTCCTCTGAAGGTATCATCGACAGAGGATTGCCGTGACAATTGGTATAATTATTGCAGCACCAATAAATGAGCCCCCTTCATCCAATATTTATGCAGCTCCGCTGCCTCTTTCAGGAACGCTGACTTTAAAGGTCCGTGGGACGGCTTCATAGGCGCCTTGCCACCCAGCTGCACGTTTAATTCCTACGTGGGCTGCCTGGGCACTCCAGGGCGAGGGAAGGCAGAGCGTGCGATGACAAGCTCCCCACAGGTGAGGAGGGTGAGCCGGAGGGTGTGGACCTGGAGGAGGAAGCCTCCCGGCGCACTCTCGGCTGGCCTTCCTGCGTGCTGCTACCTGGCCCGGTGGCTTCTCCCCTGGTTTGCACCGGACGCGTCAGACTAGACGGCGGTGCTTTCTACAACAGTGAAAGGAAGAGAGAGAAGACGCCGTGGGAAGAACACAGGGCCGGGTGGGTGGGCCCCACGGGAAATGCCTCTCTTCCTCTGAGGCCACAAAGGGCATACCGAAGTCCACTCAGAAGTTGGGAGCTCAGCCTCTTAGCCATTTTGGACCTTGGGGATCGGGCCCTGACTTGTGCTGGAAGTCCACACCAAGTGTCTTAGTCTGTTGTAGATTTGCTGCCATGAGGATTCTAGGCAGATTGGAAGAGGAGGGAAGACGTGTCAGCAGAGGGTACATGTGGGGTGGGAAGGAGTCTGATGCCACGGGGGTGTGAGTGGGGTTGGTTGTCAGAGAAATGACAGAAGAGGTGTCGAATGAGGAAACACTCCTAATTTTCCCGGGTGCAGTAGAAGGACCCTATTATTGCCACGTTGCATAACAGGAGGGTCCAGTGCAACTCTCTCTTTACAAGAGTAATGGTTAAAAACCGCCAAGTATTTACTTAAGAAAGGACAGTTGGGTTATGTGTATTTTTAGTGTTAAATTAAAGCAGTGTCCTGTGTGGTATTAAAACATCCCCCACTACAAACAGGTCACAAGGGATACAGGCCATTAGCCTTCATTAGCAAATCAGGGCCTGGGCTCCCCCCGCTTTCTGTCTGATTGCGAAGACTGTGATACAGTCCATGCCACTTAATCCGGACCCAGGTAATCAGCACGTCTTAATTAAGATGCCCTGCTGGGAACCAATTTAATGTAATATATATAATAGGATTTCAATTCTGCTTTAGCATCTTCGTGCCAGATAATAGGGGTGGCTGTAGAAGCTTTATGTCACTAATTTCACAAACTGAATACAATCTCAGTATCTCAGCGTGAGTATTTTGAAAGCTCCGAGGAGACAAAAAAAAAAAAAAAAAAAAAAAAAGAAATAACATCAACTGTTTTAGAATGGTGTAACGGGAACAGCTTTTAAACTCCTTTTCATCAGTGTCTCATTTCTAGAAGCTACGTGTGAGCTCACGGATGATAGCATCGATTGATCTCTCTTTGTGTACGGTCTTTGTCGTTGTTCAATATTTCTTGAATTAAAAAACGTTCCCCCCAATTCCTTTTTTCATCATTTTAAGGATAAATAAGATTTGTCCTAGTATCCTGATTTGAAGAACAATAAAGCAGATAACGAAGAAGCCTTTAATAAAATCAGGGTGCTGGGTGATTATTGATAATGGTTCATGTTTTGATTTTTATGACAATAGTATATTTCAGTTTAACCCAAAGTCAGACAATCATCTGTTTATTCATCCATGCATTCACCCCCACATTTGTCCGCCCACCCATTCATCGATTATCCATTGATTTGATTATTCAGTCATTCATTTATTTCACATTCTTTATTGAGCACCTACCATATCCCTCACCTTTTAATACATGCTGGATGTTACATGTGAGTAAGTTTGTATCTCATGATGCTACCTCCTCTACAGGCCGTGAGCCCCGGGAGAACAAACTATACCAGCAATGTTCAGAGATGTGAAGAGCCTTAGGATGGGGGGGGGGGCCTGGGGACTGGAGGAGTTGACAATGATCCAACATGCACACCAGGATGATTAATTGTAGTAAATGGTTGGTAGGTGGCTTGAATCAGTGAGAAGAGAGTGGAAAGTTAATTGCAATTTAGAATTTTATATAAAATCTTGTTGAAGTTTTTCTCCCCAAGTCAGGTTTAGTCAAGGATAATGTTATCTGTTTTCTAAGGTGTAGTTTCACTGCAAAATAAAATATTGCCACTATGCATATCTATGTATCTATGTATCTATCTGTCATATATGTATGTAGGTATGTATCTATCTAGCCTCTATCTTTTATCTACCTATCATCTATCTATCAATCATCTATGTATGTATGTATCTATTTATCATCTTTTATCTATCTATCCTCTATTTCATATCTATTTATCTACCTATCCATCTATCTGTCATCTATCTATGATCCAGCTCCCATCGACTTTTTCTACCTACCTTAAGCTTTCTGCCCTGTTTTTGCTCATGCCTCTCTCCACCCCATTTACATCCTAAGTATTTTTTTTTCAGGTTATCTACTTTTGGGGAGTGTAGGATCCAGAGCAGTGGCAGGGACCTTTGATAGAACTCACTGAGAGGTCATTCTCCCCTGAGCACATAAAAAGCTAATGCCCCAGAGCTTCAAGAAAATACAACACAGGGGCCTTGAATAAGTAACCTCTATTCATTTCATGTTGTTGGGCAGAGATGGCAAGAAGGCTCCCAGCAAGGAACTGTGAAAAGCGGAAACCTTGATTTGAATTGCCTCACATTCTTAGGACTCATGATGGGTGAGTTAAATGACTCTACTTAATTTAATTAACTATTTACAACCAATTGCACTAATCTGGTTGTCTAATAACATCTAACAAAATATTTACCCATCATCGTATCATATTTTTAAAACCATTACATTCTTTAAATCGATTCAGGGCATTTTTGCTTCCTTATCATCAACTCTTAAATTCCACAGGTCCTTAGGCCAGTCAGAAAAGAGCTATTTGACAGATATAATTAATTTGAATTCTAGCATCTGCTAATGCAGATTATATGTCATAAACCAAACAATTGTTGAGAAGTTTTATGTTGCAAACAAATGTGAAAGAAAGGAATTGACTTGTTGAATGGAATTTCTTTCAAACTCTTTTCCACTAACTTAGGGAGATAAAAATTATAAATGATAATCATACATATTTATATGGTATTTAAAACTCTGTACATCATCTAATGTACATTTTATCTGTGCATCCCAATGATGCATCTCTAAGGACTGAATCATTACTTTCTTTTTCATATTCAGAAAACTTGGCATTGAGCAAATCAATTGTATTAAACATTTAAACCATGAATGTGTGGAAATTTGAACTTGGGCTTTTTTCCCCAAGCTCGTATGACTTCAAGTTGTCTCAAGTGACAAAGAAAATCATATGCATTTGGACCTACATTTGTGAAATTTTAATATGTGACATTTTAATGGCTACATCTATAGACATTGTTTAAACCCTTCCCAAATGACAGTTAATGAAAATTAAAACCAACCATATTAACATCGCTAAAGCTCCTTGAATATTCAGGATACCATTCAGAGTGCTACACTGTATGTTAATCATTACAGCTATCCTGTGGGATAGCGATTGTTACTATCTTCATTTACCTAACTAAAGGTTGGAGAGGTTAAGTGACTTGCCCAGGGTGATTTAGTCCAGAGTTGGCGTCCAGTCCTGGTCAGGGCGACTCTAATGCATGTATTAACTCCCACTCATGCTGTCTCGATAAAGCACTAGTTTTTATTGCCTCATATCTGCCGTTTCAGAATTCTAAATTTTATCCTAAATCTGAAAGTCATGTACCTTCGCCTCCTGCTACTGCCTGGGAAATTGCTGTTCTATCACTCTTCACACTGAAACACAAAGGCCTGTCCTGGGAACCTGAAATTCTCAGTAAACCTGGGTTTATTATCACACCCGAAAGCTTTAGTTCGCGAAATTGTTTCTAAGTTGTGTATTTCTCTTTTATAAGTGGTTGCTGGTGGCTTGGGACAACTTTGGCAACAACAACAAAACACCCTTCTAATTAGCTCAAGGATAAAATGGATTAATTTGAAGGAATGAGAAGTCTCTAGAAGCAGCTAGAACTTACAGAAAATAAATATTAATCATATTCTATCTATCTATCATCTATCTCTCTATCTCTCTCTCTATCATCTCCTAACTTCTCAAAGTCTATTAGCTACACTTCTTTTCGCTTTCCATAACTCTGGGTACCGATGCTTCAATAAGAAGGACAGGAATGCTCCATGCCTAAACTTCCTTCTTCAAATGACCACCATTATCTAAAAGATTTAGGAACGTTTTTCTTTTAATTCAAAACTTTTAAGAGCGTATACATCTATTCGTCGGTTCTCTATTCTATTCTACTGATCTATGTGTCTATCTCTCCAACAATTCCATTGTCTTGACTCATGTAGCTATATAATAATTCTTGAAATTGGGTTCATTGATTTCCTCCTACTTTATTCTTTATTTTCAAAATTGTTTTAGCTGTTCTAGATCCTTTGCCTGTCTACCTAACTTTCAGAGTCTCATCTATATCTACAAAAAATTGCTGAGATTTTGATATGAATTGTATTAAATCTGTATGTCAATTCAGGGAGAACTGACATCTTTACTATGTGTGTCTTCCAATCAATGAACACAGTATGTCTCTTCACTTATTTAGATTTTTCTTTGACTCTTTTTTTTTTTTTAAATCAACATGGTGTAGTTTTCAGCAAAAAAAGTCTGGTTAAATATATTAATATGGTAACATATATTCTCAAGGACTGTCTTTCTATAACTGGAATACATTACACTTTGTCAGAAAAAAAAAATCTTTAAGAGAAATTCGTACATGTTTTATCTTAGCTCCCCCTATAGATTAATGTCCTTGGTCCCATCAGCTATGACTAAAGTATGCAGAGTTCAAAGAGGACCAGGTGGTCTTTAGGACATCTTAGGATCACACCGACAGTAAATGTTGCATCTCGCTGCCCTTTCCAAAGCAGAATGAGTGGGACCAGCCCTCTGGCCCCCCAAGTAAGTGTTTACGAGCTGGCTCAGTTTATTAGATTATAATGTTAGGGTGAAAAGGAAGAGCTAGATGGCAGAATCTCAGACATGTATTGGTTTGTTAGAATAGACCATGTGTCTGATGAGGCTGTATGTTTCAGAGATGTTGGCCTGCTCCTCCGTAGGTAACAGATTATCACAATGTTCTGGGGAGCCATAAGGTTGTATAGATTTTCTGGAAACTGATGCTCATTGAGTCAATCTTGCCCTTTCAAAATAGCTACCAAAGTAGCTTTAATAACCATTGTAAGTCAGAAGGAAGGAGCTATTTAGGCCAAATATTAATCAGCATGTCAGTGAAAGCAAGTTCACAGCAAGTCATAGACAATGGATGACGTAGCTGCTGCCTCACTACTTTACACCTTCAACAGTGAGGTGGTTTGCCTGTGTGCACGTTGCTGACGGATGCTTGTGTAAACAGACCCAGTGTGCTAGTGTCTCCAGCCTTCTGGAGACAGCAGAATCTCCTCCACTCTCCGGGCTCCTCACCAGATGCTAGCCATCATTCATGGCGGCCTACTTTCCCCACCAAGAGTTTCCCTGGTCACTAAAGCGTCATTCCATTTTGCATGTTCTTCTGTTGACAACGACTCACGGGAGTTTTGCTCAAGAGTCTCTTCCTGGAAGGAGGGAGAGCAGCTGCCCTAGAGTTGTGAGGAGTCAAGGGGAAGTGCTGATAGAAACGAACACTTTGAACAGATGCACATTGGCACTGTTGACTAAAAATGATTGAACAGAGGTCCTCAACTCCTGGGTTGAAGTAAGGCACCGCTACTGTGCACCAGAGAGACAGGTGAGGGCAGTGGGCTCCCGCAAGTCAAGTGGGGATTTGCTGGACCTCCATCTAAATACTCCCAGTGCCGGATTCCTGGACGGAGCTTGATGAGACAGTGTCAGTGTGCTGATGTGGGAAATTCCAGAACAAGTGCAGAATAATCTAAGATTTTGGTTTAGAGAGGTTGAGATTCATCAGGACATCAGAGGGCAGTATTTGTGGGAGTTTCATTGCATGTCGATATAACCAGCAGAGGGGGAAAATTACATTTTTATTTCAATCTTTAACTAAAAGTAGATAAGGTTACTTCCCACTCTAAAATTACATGCAACTCTTTCTTATAGATTAGAAAACCGATGGTCAAAGAATTTGAGTGACTTATTTAAAAATCCCAGGATTAGTTTGGCTAGTTCAGAACCATAACTGAGTTTTATTGATTTTCCTCCCCATGCTTTTCCCTTTAGGCATAGCACCTAAAATTTAAAAAGAAAATGCAAACAAAGAAACAACAAACTTTCCATCTGGAAACAGTACAATAGGGAGTTCATAGACAATAAACATGTTCAATTGATGGACTATTGAAAAATTTAATCTTTCAAGGCTCAAAACAGTTTATATAATTTTTATTACATTTCCCACTGCGTCTATGTTCAGCTGTCTCAAAATTGAACACAGAAAAAAGAATTTTCATTTTGTGCCTCTTTTTTTAATTCCCTCTGTACCAATAAGACGCTGATATTTCACGATTTTTAAAACTAGCTGGAATGGACAATATCACGTTTTCCTACAGGCAACGTGAGACTCGACATTCCTTTATCACATCACTGGTTCAGGAAAGAGGAAAAAATGAGCAACTTTGGTAGCCAATCATCACAACTTTAGCCGGAACTGACAGGGTGGGGGTGGGGGTGATGAGGGTTTGAAGTCTGAGTGTGAGAGCCCACAGGTATTATGAGGGCTACTCCCCCAATCTGCTTGAATAAAAAGTGCTTATTTTCTTTTTTTGGGGTGGGTTTACCTTAGAATCAACTTATATTGCTTTTTGATTCCAGAGACACAAGAATATTCACATGTTAAAAAGTAATTCAAAGTTTCCACTGTAAGAAACTTTGGGATGATGTAGAATTGAACGGAAAGGAAAGGAAGACCATCTCGAGGGGCCCAGAAGCCCTGTCTGGCCCCCATTGGTCTTTCCATCTTAATTTCCTACACGCCACACCCCAGTTTCTACTATCTCCACAGATAATGGCACTTCTCTCACATGACGTCGTATCCTCACGCATGCCCCTCTTGCTGTGTGCATCGGAAACTCCCCTGCTCTCCCTCTCAATAATGTCCCTCACGTTGAAGCTGACGTTGGTTCCTGCGCAAAGCTTCTAGAACTCCGTAATTCTTTTGCATGTTCTTTGTTCTGGAAAAGCGTTCCCAACTCTTGTTGCTTCTCCATCAGGAAAACTTGTCACCGTGGGTTCTCACTTCTCATCCTAACCTTTGTGTTCTCTGCCCACAGGAGTATGCTCTAATGTTTCATTTTTAGAGGTTTCACTTTCAGGACACTTGCCATTTGAGTATGAACGTGTTGTCACTCTGCACTCCTCTTCTTGTGCCAAATGTTGGCTTTTGCTTCTGAGTAAGTGACGTTTCATTGTCCCATGGAGTGTTTCTGCCTGCTGTCACCCCCCCATATTACTAGCAGGCCACTTTGCGCAGATACCTGAATATTCATTGAATCTGCCTGATTTATAAAAACAGTGGACAAGAGGGAAAAGTAACTACAGCAGTGATAAGTGGAATATCGTAAGAGTGTAATGACATGGAAAACAAGATAGAAGATACAAAAGTGAGTATCAAAAGCAGTACATGTCAAGGTTAGCTAGATATGTTTGATTTTAAAACACAGAAACAATATTAGAGAACTTATACAAAAGCTAGTCTTATATTATTGAACACTGCATCGAAAACAGTAGGTAAACTCAATTACATATATTATGTTTTAGTTTTCTAGGATAGATTACCATAATAATTTGTAATTCTAATATTCACAATTAGCACTTTTGAATTTTGGCTATGTTTTTATAAGGGTATTATTTACAAGGTGAGCAACTTCCTGCATTATTTAGCTGAATCGATGAACACCGTGATGTTTCCTCCCTGCCTGAATTTGCCACATCGCTAGTCTTTGGGATGTAGAAGGAAGGTATGATTCTTCTCTCTTTATTCTGTGTGTGAAAATTAAGGCTCTGAGGTTAAGGTATCTTCCCTAATATCATACAAGAAATAAAACAACATAGTATAACAAAATTCAAATTTTGCCTTTAAATCGAACTTGTTTTTCTTATTTCTGTATTCTATCTTGTATTAATATAATTAACCCAACCCACTAAATATGTAGACACCTTTCCATAGATGCCAAAGAAATACTACCATAGCATAAACATAGTTAAAAGACAGTGAAATGATATACACTAATCTCTGAGTCTGAAAACTTAATGAGAATTGGCTTTTTCCATCACAGTATTTCACTCGCATTGAAACCTAGCTTATTCCAAACACCTAAAATGTCCTTAAATCCATCTCACGGAGTTTTTTTCTCTCTTCCTTCCCTTTCTGGCTCAGTATTTTATTATGTGAATTACTTGAGTTGCTAAATGTGTTTCAACTTTCTTGTCCCATGCATACATCAATATCTAAATTCTAACAAGCTACAAGGTCAAGGTACTTGATATATGATGGGAGGAAGATTTTTCAACTATTTGCAAGTCATCTTTAAAATTCTTCAGCAAACATGTGGACTTTTACTGGGGAGCTCTGAAAACGAATGGTGTGAGTATCCTCTTGTATTTTCCACAGCAAGAGAAAATGATCACTTCAGAATATATTAGTACAACAATTCGTCCTAAAGTGATCATTTTATCTTTCTTCAAATAGTAATGAAGGTTGTATATTCTGTTTTCAAAGCTTCTCGACAAAATTTCTTCGGATTAAAAAAATGTATTTTTTCAATAGGTAATGTGTCAACCAGTAAATATACTGTCTTCCGGTGTACAGACAAATGCCTAATACATTTTTGCAAATGGTTGCATGAGATGTTTTTGGTGGCAGGGAGGATACCAGCAGGTGAACACGTATCAGTAGGAGAGACAGAAGTACAAAATCTAACAGAAGGATACTAGAAGCCAAGTTTTCTCAACAACAGAAATCATGATGAGAAAGGAAGGTTATTCACCAGTAAGTTTTATGTGCTAAGAGAAGACAAAAATGTTCTCCTTGTCATTAGTCATTGCTGTTACTGTTGCTTGGTTTTTTGTTTCCTCTGCATATCCAATGTAGAAGACAACCATACGGATTTAGATATAGCCCCACAACCTATTGAGTGGAAGACAGGACTAACGTGAACTGTGCCTTATTAGTCATAGATAAAAAAGAAAATCGGGGAGGGGCTGCTAAATTACAATGCTGAACCATCCACTACTCTTAATTTGGAAATAAAATAAATTAAATCCTCTCATTTTTCATTCTGGGGAAATAACCCCATAATTTGACCTAACTAAGTATCAGACATAAGCCAAAGGTCTTCATTATTTGTATTCCTGTCTCTCTACTAGCCTGGACCAACCCTGGAGCCACTCTCTCACCCAGTCACATGAATTTCAAATCTGGTCTCATCAATTCTTCCTCTCCTTCATCAACACGTGTCCATCCAATTAGGTGTTATTTCATCTCACCTGACCTTTCCATCCCATTGCCCCTGCCTTAGTTCATAATTTCTCTCTCGGACATTTCAACAGCCTTTTTTAAAAGAAATTGTGTTGGGCCCCATTCGAAGCCGTCCTGGGCTGCAGGTTGGACGTGCCTGCTCCAATCCCTTCATCACTCTGCAGTGAGATCTTTCCGAAACCAAATCAGCCATGCAGCTCTTTTGCTTGAACCTCTTCCTTGGCACCCCATGGCAATGTACAACCTAAAAGCTTTAGCTATGCCACGTGACCACCTACTTACTCCTTTCCTAGCTTATTTGCAGCCACGCCGCATTGTCTGTCTGTCTCCTTCCTGCCATGACTTCTCAGGCTTTTCCATTGCAGCACGAGTCTCCTCCTGGAATTCTCCATCCTCACCAAGTCTGCTTGGAAAACATATACGTTTCCCCCCCAAAATCAGCTTCTTAATAACTCACTCTTCTGTGACTTCTTGAATGTCATCTACCATCAGCACTTCCCACCCCCCAAAAAGAGATAATATCACATTCCTTTGGGCAACACAGCTTAGCGATGAGACACCTTGACTTTGCAGTCAGACAGCTCAGCTCCTGATGGAGCCTTCTCCTCTGCACACGATTTCCGGTCAGCCACACGCTAACCCCAGTCAGCCCGCAGGGAAACAAGAACAAAGGACTCCTACCGTGTTAGGCTGCCGTGAACAGCTGATGGGCTCATATTTGTAAATACTGAATTCGGTGTGGAGTAGCTGATGCGCTTAGTAAGCGATTGCTCTTTTTATTATGATTACCAAACAACATAGACCGCAATGATAAATGTTGGTAAGCAGTGTAAGATAATGACCTGCTCACACGCTTTATCTTTGTAAGTCTTCAAGTTCCTTGAGGAAAGACACTACATTTTATTAATTTCTTCTTTTCTGCACTCCTGCTCTCAGCACCTGTCTACGACACAATGCTTTTGGCATGCATGGATATGTTTTTTTTTTAAATAAGACCTTGTTCCCCCTCTCTTGTGATATTCTCTTTTATTGACACTCACGTCCCCTCATGAGAAGGCATTTCAGGAAGTGGCACTTTAGGAAAATCCAACAGTGCTGTACTTCGGAAAGACATTTCTTGGATGCCACGTTTACGTGAGACGACCTCAGGAAACAGTTTCCACACAGCAGGTTGGGAGATGACACGGGGATGCCCTGCCCTGGGTGGAAGGCCCAGGCAGGCGCCAGCGTATCGCCTGCTGATCTCTGTAACGTGCACTGGCCTAACCATTACCCGCAGGTGTCTCCAAATACAATAAAAGCCAATTACCCCGACAACATCTACTAGTAAAAGGAGACTGACTAGCAACTAACTTCTGTTTGTTATCAAATGCTTCGAAAAAGACTCCTTGCTATCTAGAAGTGAAACAATAAAAACCAGCTGGGTTTTATAGAAAATAAAACTTTGAAATGCAGAGGACTGGAAAACCTATTTTAAGTTAGGAAGTTCTTTGGTGTTTTCTTTATGACAGTTACTAAAATTAAATCACTGCACGCAAGAACCCTATGAATGTTCATACACTTGGACCCAGTAAGCTCATAATGGAAATTATTAGTATAATCCAACAAATTAGGATGGGGTTAACCTCATAGTTTGGGCGGGATTATAAAGTGAGAAAACGCATGTGATTTGATCTGAAGACACCTCCTGCGTCATTTAGCACACATGCATTAGGGGTCTGCATGTGTCCCTGTGTTCTCTGTTGTCTTTCCTCCCTAACGTGCATCTCACTGTCTCTGAGCACACTTTACTGGCCATTCATAGACGCTCAGTATTTTCCCCTGAATTGATGTAATCATTTACATACATACATACATATATGCATATATATATATATATATATATATATATATATATATATATATCCCTTCTCTTAAGAAACTTGCAGGTTTAGAAACAGTTGTGAACAAGTCATTATCCTATAATAATAATAATTTATTAAGCACATATATTTTAATATATGTAATTTATACATAACTATATATATTTGTTACTTCTTATATATATAACATATATATACTCTATCATTTGTATATATCACTGCTGATAATATGCATCTATGTGTGTGTGTGTGTGTGTGTGTGTGTGTGTGTATGGTACTCCGCTCCTTCTAGGTATATAATTTATATATCTTTATTAATAATTTATACATATATAAATTATATATAAAATTATATGTATATAATTTATATACATATACATATAATTATACATACACACACATATTGGTGGTTAGATCCATTGAGAAAAAATATATATTCTCCAAAGTTGTAAAGTCTTTCAACAGGTCAAGTAACCAGGTTTGTTGTTTTTTTTCCTCTTTCAATGTGGTGGTTTTAGGGTTTGGCATTGTAATTATATTTTGAATGAAACTTTTTAGATTAAAAACTATCCCTGTTTAGCAAGCCAAGTTCCAATATAGTACACATTTCATTATCATTGTCAAACATCAAATTACATTAAATCCCAGCTAATCTTCCATGACCTTGCCTCCCACATTGTTAGTAATCACAAAGTACACAAATGATAGCACACTCTTTTAAAAGTACAGGTCGTGCATGCTAATAACGAGGAGGGGCCACCACTGCCTTTCCAGGCGTCGCCAGCTCCAGGCTTCCGGGTGACAGCGTTCTCACAGAAGCACTGGAGGTGAATTCTCGGTGGCCCTGACTCAGATACTGCGGATGCATTTACCGAGCTGCACACTTCTGAAACAGAATGGCGTTTTACAATCATTCTTAGTACAGTAATTGGGACACTAACGTTACTTAACGGGTGACCTGAGAGATGGAAATGTGTCAATCAAAGGGTTTTTTAATGCTTTCAAATTCTTCTCTCTTTTAACAGGGAAGGTCAGGAAGCACTAAATCATGGAGCTTTCTAATTTAATGTACCGATGCCCCATGAGGTAAGAATAATTACAAGCATTTTACAAACTTAGAAAATGAAAGCACATAATGGACTGAGCCAAAAATAACACTTCCTTCGTCTTGATTCCAAAACCTGTGTTTGGAATGGGGATAAGGGAAGAGAAAACTCACATTTACTGAGCACTTACTATTTAGGAGATACTATACCATGGTACTTTTCTTACCTATTTTTTTTTATCACATTTGCAGGTATTATGAAGCCCATTCCATAGCTGAAACTCCGAGGGCTGAGGTGACTACAGTGAATCACCCTGGCTCACAGGCTATCGGTGAGGGCTGTGTCTGCAGCTTTCTTTATTTATTGAAACGTTTTTAAAAATAATGATCTATCTAAATTTGGAAGTCTAAAATAAGAGCTTTCCTCAAATTTTGGCTATGCATTGACACCTCTCATCGCCCCAATGATTTTAATCTACACACATGCCCTCAACATGTAAGTGCCCTGATTGCAACCTTTGTAAGATGACCGAGTGAGGCACACATACTCCAGTGACTGATCGGCCACGGTATCAGCTGTGACTTACGGAGACTCTACTACGTGCCAGCCACTCTGCACAGCGGTTCACCCCTATTATTTTATTTAACCCCCGGAAGAACCCTGCAGGCAGTGCAGTAGCCAGGCTGCAGCAGGAGCCCACGGGGAGCTGAAGGGGTGACTGGCAGAACTGCTTTCGCTAGTGGACACTGTAGCACGTGGCCCCCCTCCGCCGTTCCGAGGCCCTCACTTCCCCAGCTGCTGCCAACGGCAGTGCCAGCCACTGACAGCTCATCACGGAGTCCCTCACCGGAAGTAACCTTCCACACCCAGGCCTGTGCTTCCTCTCTGGGGACAACTAGACCTCCAGAGAGGGATCTACATAGGAGTGCAGCTACCCAGCCACCGTGCCTCGATTTCAGACAAGTCGGAAGGGCCCGGCCAGCTCTGGAGCCCTGCTCAGGCCAGCGGAGCCCCCTGTTGTGATTGCATCACAGTTCACCTCGCTCTTGCCGTCACTGCTTCACCATCCTGCTTCTCAAAAGCAACTCACCAACAAATTCACTGCTTGCAAATCTCCTGCTCACATTTGGTTTCCCTGCAACCTGACCTAAGAAACTCACTTCTGACTTAGAGTAACCACTTGCCTGGGGGTACTGAGCCTTTTCCCTAGATTTGGAACTTTCCGTGCTGAAACAGGAAGAGTTCGGGCAAATGAGAAAGTCTCTTACTGATACACTTGTCACAGTACAGTCTTTGCAAATCCCCCCTACGGATGGGGCAAGGATTGCATGGACATTCTACTGGGACGTTCTACCACTACGTGCATCGAAGTGTTTATCTTTTGATGACCTATAGGAGTATCTTTGCGATACCTTCCTTTGCCTCTGGTGACCAGTCTCAACATTCTACACCACTACAGATGCCCCTTAGACACTATGGAGAAGGAAGACTGTTCTTGACCCAGAAGGAGCACCGACTTCTCTGGGCCCAGAGATTTCAGGAGATCCGGGACGTGAGATGTTTACGTGGCTGACTCAGAAACTCACCTCCCAGGTCTCTGGCTTTATTGCTTTCCCATCAGCGCCAGACCTTGGGGTGGCTGATGTGGCCAATTCAACCTTCTCTGGGGCTGAAATACTCCCCTAAATAAGCTCTGTGCTTGAACATCAGCGTTTTATGCCCTCAGAGTTCAGGACAGGACGATGCCTTTACGCGCAGCTCTAAGGGCACGTTGTCTTGTACACGTCACCTGCGTCAGGCGTTGATCCCTCACACTCAGCCTATCATTTCTTATTCAATGCATCATTTTCCCTGACAACAGTCCTACAGTCCTTGTCTGTCCTATAATACTTACCCCAGACTTGTTCTGTCAAAGGGGCTTTTGCTCTTGCTAAGACTTCCCTTTCACTGGTGTCACGCATCAGTTCATCACAGGTGAAAATATTAACCATGACTCCATTGCAGCAGGACACTGGACAGTTTCCAAGCCAAGAACTGTAACTAGAATTGATTTCTGTCACTTCTAGAGAGAGGTTCGGATCGACCTTTGCAGAAGCTTCTACGCTTTCTTTTCCCCTGCTGAGAAGAGACTGATGTCACAGATGCAACCATAACATGGCACAGCCTTTGTCACTGAGGGCCCCCTAGGTGACAGGGCTGAGCAGAACCGCAGGCTGGCATGCATGAAACATTTAGAGTTGAGTAAGAAATAAATTTTATTGTGTTGTGCAAATAAGATCTGAGGGTTGTCAGGAGCATAACCTAGGCTATCCAGTTACGACAGGGAGTGCCCAGGACGGGTAAAAAGGGACATGGGCATTCATGTGTGGAAAAGGGCTCAGAAAGTAATAGTTTAGTAAAAAGACTAGTTTAGTTGGAAGCAGTTTTTCTGAAATTGAGAGCAAGAGCCATATTAGTTGAAAAAAACATGGAAATGAATAAGAGGGAAGTCCACAGTCAAAGGGAAAATCACCTTCATCTTTAAAAGACTGAATGAATCCATTGATCATCTAACTATCTCTGTTTATTTATCTGTCTGTCTGTCTTTGATCATCTCTCTCTCTCTCTCTCTCTCAAACTTGGATTTGATACTGCCCATGGTGCGCCTGTCGTTACTGTATGCTCACCATTTTACTGTAGAACTGTCTGTGCCTGCTTCTTAGAAGAGTTCGCGTGTGCTCTCATAAAACTTCACAGCTACAGAGGGTTAAATCCACCCCAGGAATGCAAAGCAATAGAATCATCTTACATAAAACACTTTACAGTTATTGCTGCCTGAGTAATACCTTTGCAAAACAAGGAATAAACGCGGTTTGTGGCGGGGAGAGGAACGGTACCACACGGACGACGCAGCCCAGCCACCTCACTGATGCTGCAGAAGCAGTCACCGAGCAGTCGTTGCATTTTTCAAGGACTTACACACACCTTTCAGCTTCGGTCCTGCCTCTCATCGTTTGCAGGGCCTGAATGTGACTTTGAGCTTCGAACTTGGAAAATCAAGGAATTCAAAGGAAAGCTCAGTCAGTCCCCCCGGGCCTCCGGTGGCTTCCCTCTCCGGCTGTAAATGGGTCGGATTTCTTTCAAACATGCTCCAGCCCCTTGACACCCATGAAGGCTCTATTGGCAACGAAGGCTGTGCCTTTCTCTGCACGCTCTTTTTGGAGCATCCCCTGTGTAAGCCTTCTGATTTCCTCGCACGGGTCCGTGCCCATCATTACACATGTCAAACGGGCTCCTTGGACGAACTACGGTCCCACTTCCCACTGGCCATGTGTCAAAAGCAAGCCAGGCAGGGTCCATGTCCTTGAAAGGATCTGCCCACTGGCCTCCCGGCCTCCTTAACGCTCGTGGAATCGCAGGAATCAAAGGAGAGGAGAAAGGCCAGCACCACGGGCTCCACTGCCTTTCAGGACACTCACTGCGTTGTCACATCTTTGCGGAGTCTTTCACCCCTTCCATTCTCAGTGGACACGAAGGAGAGACGATTTTCAGTCCAATTCAGTCATGGTCTCAAAGATGCAATCACTCACACACTCTTCAGATACCAACCAGTTTGCGTCTCTACAATTAGTTTCTTTGGTTTTATTGAAGTGAGATGAATTACTTTTTAGATAGGGTGCGTACCTCTGGAATGCTTCTAGAATACCACTGCATCCGCGTTTTGGGCCAAGCGATCCCGTTCTTACCTCAGATTGAGTGCGGATTCACCCCAAAGTGCCCCTTGATGTTTTGTATGAATGGCCATTCACCACACCTGTCGTAGCTCGAAGACACGCGTTTTGTTGTGTTTTGTTCTCTGTGAGTTTGGGACTACACATTTACCTGTTTGAAATGTAACTGCGTCAGCTTGTCACGATGTGACTTTTGTTAGGTGGTAGGTTCACTATTCGTTCCAGCTTCGGTAATCTAAAACTGCCCAGAGTGTTCATTCAGGTCGTTCTCAAGGTGCAGAATGAGAGAGAGCTGCGAGCGGGGGACTTGGGCTGCCCGCCGGACGTGCCCTGGCAGGGCCCCCGGGCATCACCGCGCGCCCGTAGCTACTCGGCTGTGTGCCTGACGTTCGTAAAAGTGACTTCGCGTTGGGCTCTGTAACGAAAGTTCGTTCTGTGTCGCCCTGACGATGACGCTATGAAAGAAGCACTGCTGCCTCCTTTTCTATACACACGGAAATCAAGGCTCAAAGAAGCAAAGTTACTGTTCAGCAGGACTCTCCAACCTCCTAATTCAGGAGTTACTCCTGCAGGTCTCTCCCCTCCTGCCCCTCGCACTCTGCCCCCCACCCCCAGCCACACCTAATGGCGCACCGTGGCTCGCTGCTCCAGGACCTTCGAAAACCGTGCTGGCACGTGTTGGTGTCGTTATGGGAGTGCCTTATCCTCTCCATGGCCCTCACCAACAGTCTCCCTCTCTGCCTTCAACATTGATTCTAACTCTCCTCTCCATCACAGGGGGACACAGCCTATGGTTTGGAAGAGTAAGAGATGCAATGCATGCAATGCTCTAACTACCACTTCAGTCACTAATACTCACGACTGTCACCCCATTTTATCTCACCCTCACACTGTTTGGGGCGTATTTTGTTTCCCATTTTACAGCTTAAAAAAAAAAAAGACACTGAGTGAATTTCTTAAGGCCACATGAATAGCCAGGGGCAGTGCATTAAGAGCTGTGAGAGACACTGAATACAACCTAGCACTTCACCACGGTCCCCCAGTCTTCGTGTTAGCTGGCCCATGCTGACCTCTTCCAGCCCATGTGACATGGACCTTCGCCCTTGCTCGCACACACTACAGCACCTGGCTTTCCCACGGCTCTTCCACCAGGTCCAGCTTGTTCCCACGTCGGGGCTCTCACTGCCTCCTCAGCTTGGTCGTTATGATGTCTCCTTTTCGCACGTGTCTGCTTAATTGTCAGCCCCCACGACCACTCTGGCTGAACCATTTCCTGAGCTCCCAGGCAGCATTCCCATCACATCACTCGTTTAATCTCCTTCACAGCAACCGTAAGTATCTCACTCATTCATGGATATGCATGTTGTCTGTTTCCTCTTCAAACGTGAAGGCGATGTAAGGACAGGCACCCTGTCGGCTGTATTGGCCACCGTATCTCTGGGACACGCATAGCACATGGAAGGCATCTGATACGTATTTGTTGAATGAACAGAACAGAGTATGAAAGGAGCACGGGTGGGGCATCTAAATCTCACAGAAAGTAAGGAAAAGCTTTCTGGAAGAGGGGGCATGATAATTAAAAGGAAGTAGGAAGTAGCTAATTTAAACCATGGCGATTTCTCAACCATGGGGACTTTGCCTCCCCCTCCCCCTCCCCTAAACTACTGACAATATCTGGAAACATTTTTTATCTGTGCAACTCGGGAGGGGTGCTACTAACACCTAGTGGGTAGAGGTCAGGGACGAGACTAAACATCCTACAACACCCCCCCCCCCAAGCACACCACACACGTACAGAAAAGGTGTGTTACACGCTGTTGAGTTGGCTCTGACACCTGGTGACCCTGTGAACGAGTGATGCCCACAGGGGTTTGTCCTCAACGGCCCTGCTCAGCCTGTGTAGACTCCTGGCTGTGGCTTCTGTCCTGAAGTCAGTCCATCTCACAGTTAGTCTTCCTCTTTTCCTGCTGCTTCCCATTTTTCCCGGAAAACAATGACTTCCCCCCAAATGTCAACCGTGTCTAGGCTGAGAAGCCCTGGCATAGATCAGTGACCCTCCCTCAGCAATGCTCTGACTCTCCAGCCTTCACCAGGTATCTCTTTCCAGTCCCTCCTTCCTCCTCTCCCAGGTGTCTCTGGTTTCCTCCTGTGGCTCCTCCCACCCTGCGACACGTGAGTGAAGTCTTCCACAGAGTTGCTTAGCTCCAAAGCTGCAATCTCAGGTCAGCTTTGCTCCGGCCTGAGGCTCTCCAGCTCGGGGCTGGGAAGGGCTGAGGTCTGGGCATTACGGAGCCAGGGAAGCAGGGCTGCCTGAATGAGGCACCACAGGCACTAACGACAGCGTGTTAAAGAGCACTCAGACCCAGGATGTGGGGATTCAGAGCACCGGCTAGAGATCACTTGGACTCTGCCGAGCCGATGCACAGAGTGCTCCTACACTCTGGACTTCAGCTGTCTGCTCCTGCCCTCCCTGGTGAGTTCAACAACCCTGAAAAATTAGAATTGGCTCAATTCAACCAACTCAGCAGTGTAGGAGTGTGGCAAGGGGCTTTTATCCTTCTTTTTATTGACTTGCCGGAAACCAATTTCGATGAGATTTTTTTTTGTAGTTTCTTAAAGCCTGGAGACTTTGTCCCCCACACTTCTGTCTTATAAAACCCTGATCAAAGTCTGAAACAAAAGCGGATGAATTTCTCCCAATGTGAGTGTCTTCATTTACAGCAGCCTGATGAAAGATGCTGGGCACACTTCATTTCTAATGATTTCATTCTAATTAGTATTTATAACTATAGTCTAATCCCAATAACACACTGTTAAGTGAGTACAGAAATGTACTTATTGATTCACGCACCAACAGCGCAACATCACGCATAACGATGCCGTGCGACAGCCAGATACGTACTCACACGTTCTCTACATTGTCCTCACACGCTTTGATTACGATCGTCATTTTTTTAAATGTTTCATACTGTGACAATGAGTCTTCTAAATTGCTATCTGTAATACATTTTGGGTAAGATTATTCACTTTTCTTTGTATTTTTTTATTTTATGCTCAGAGTATGAGACCCTACAGAGAGCTACAAATTGAGAGAAACAAACATTTCAGAGAAAACAGACCTCCAGAGCTTTGCAGAGAGCAGAGAACTGACGATTTGAAGGGCTTCAAGCATGCCAAGTGGCCATCATAACTCACTCCACATTTCCACGAGGAAACAACAAATCAAGATTTGAAGAGTTTCCAGTGCCTTTTGTTTGCTGAGATGTTCTCATTGTGTATTGACTCTAATGATTAAGACGGATTGTTAAGAACAACTTACTTACCCATCATTGAAATTTATCATTTATAATGGGAAAGACAATTTGAAGTTATCTCCGTTTTTAAATGAGAACTGGGAGAATTAAGGGAGCTAGTGAATATCATGAGGCCTGCCAGTGACAGGGTGGGATGTGAGACCTTGTCCCCAGCACCTAGTCACCGATCCCAAGGCATTCTGCATTGTGCCCCACGTTTGAAGGTCATGTTGTAACAGTAAAGAGCTATTAGGAGCTCAAGAGTAAAAGCATGTCATTATTCTTTGAGGCAGTTCCTTTGAGAGTCCGGCTTGACACAGAACGTTGGGATATCAAAATGTAAAGGCTCTTAGAATCACTCATTTATATCGCTCAGTTTCTTCAATTAGAAAATGATGTCTGGAATGAGGAAAAGCATTCGAATGTCACAGGGATGCTATTTTATCAAACCCTTTAAATGAAGAAAAAAGTTTCTTCAAGTTATTATGTATCGTAAACAAAAAATAAATCTCCATGATGAGCGACGATGGATTACACTTGTGTATGGATAAGGCATGGATCTCTGATCTGAGCTCCCCCTTTCTCATTAGTTCAGCATACCCGCAGCAGAAAAGGTATTTGTCCATTTGTGGCTTTTGGGGGTATTAGACCTACAGTCTTATTATTTAGGTGCAAAGTAACGTACAATTCTAAGTTCTTTTATTTAATGCTTTTAAAGCAAACATAGTTTAAGACATACTTATAAAGAGATGTCAATATATCTTATAAAAAATAGCTGAAATTATCTAGAGTGATAATAAACACAAGGAAACAGGAAGATCAAATCTTGTAAAATCACTCTTCTCAATGTTGCCACTCCTCAATGCCTTTTATAATGCATTTAGATTTTTTAAATATAAGCAATACAATATATATTGCAAGCTATCTCATAACCAACTTGCTAATCCTTTGTTTCCTGAAATCTCACCTTTTTTCACAATGTGGACTTGTACTATTATATGTATATTTTACTGCATTTTACATTTTGGTCTAAAAATCACAAACAATGGTAAAAACAGTCCTATTCCTGAATCAAAAAAAATGAATATGTTGAAAGTAGTAATAAGAAAAAAAATTATTGAAACCAATAATAGAGGTTATTAGTCATGAATAAATAAATGAATTTGCATAATGCATAATGTGGATTCTTGGTGAATTTAGGTTGCTCAGTGGTGCTCAAGAACATGTATAAAATTCTTGGACATGAATTTCCTAAAAGGGGTTAACAAATAGATTATCTTTCTACCTACCTACGTACCCACCCACCTCTTTACCTAAATATTATCCTGTATCATCTCTCTATCCATCCTTTCTGGAATGCAATTTACCAAACGACATATAAATTGGGTGTTGCCTCTTAAATATCCTAGTGACGTGCAACGTTAGATTGGAAAACGGAGGAGCGTTGGTTAAGAGAGGGCTGTCAAAGGAAAGCAAAGCGTGACGAGGGGAGGTCTAGTGACTTTAAGACAAGAGTGAGCAACTGCCCAGAGAGAGGAAGAACCCTTCTGCACTTACTTTCTCCACTTTTATTTATTTGTTTGTTTATCCGTTTATTTTTGAGGCAGCTTGGACAGTGTCAAGAGCATGATTCTGGAAGGTGGCAGAAGTGACTCTGCTGATTGACACTCCAGCGTTCCGCCTGGTCCAGGAGCAAGCCTGTCCCGACTCAGGGTCCTGGCACTTGACGGTGGCGCTTGTCACACAGAACGCTCGTCATTAGGACTTCCACAGTCTTAACTCCTTGCTTTGCAGATTTCTGCTTAAACGTTCCCTTTTTCACGGAGGTCCTAACAGACCAACCTTTCTAAAGTAGGTTTTTCACTTATTCTCAGTTTACCCCATAAATTTCCATTGCTTCCCTCACATAAAATTAGAGAAATACTACAAAAATGCTATCAATACTTTGGTTACAAAGCACAGAAACTTAGAAAAGAAATAGAGCTCGCATCAGTAATTTGTGCTGTGGCATGAATGCATTCCAGTCAAGCCTCACTTACTTTTACAAAGTAGCCTTAGTACTAAATGATCTGCCTCATTATGTCTTAAAACACCTAAGAATTCTTTTCATTCCATTAAAAAAATTAATAGAACTAATAGGAAGTCGTTTTCTGCAGCACCTGAACACCTCAGGGCATCTAACAGACGAATGGCTCCCGCATCACTCCAGGATGTGACACGAGTAAAACGAAGCGGTGCTTTGCTATTTATGCTCAAATTCTGTGCGTAAACAATTCGATGTAACGCAGGTGATTGATGAATAAAACATCACTGATCAAGCTGGCTGCAACTACATTTTGGCTTAATCCTACTGGTTTAATTTGGTTTTGTGTTTTTTTTTTCTCTCTCTTCTGATGTTCTTTGCACCCAAGGTGGATAAATACATATTATTCATGGGAAAAAAGCAGCAGCATAAATTTAAATACCTGAAACAGGTGACAAAAGTTGTTTAGCTGCTTTCTGATACTATATTGCTGTTAAGGAGAATCACAAAAAATAACTCCCCATTCTCACCGCAGGGGACCAGGATCATTGTCACTCTAAAACACAGGTCCGTCTCAAAAGTTTAAGGCAAGAGACAAATGTATCTTCTTACTCATTATAATTATCCTTGGGAAAACTGTACATGAGATATTTTTAAACATATACAAGGGCTCATACAAGATACTCTTTTAGAGAAAATAATCTTGAACAGTTTTTGGTACAGGAGAGAAAAGTGTAAATTTTACTAAGTCAGAGGGCACTGGAAGCTAAACAAACTATCGCGTTAGTAATGTAACTCGTGGCATACAGGTGTCTGTCACAGTACAACGGTTTGGGTTTTGTCTTTTGCATGATAAATGCTTTGTATCTAATTATAATATATCTCTTTCTTATGCTGTTTTCCTTTAAGGTCCATAGTGGGCTCTGTGGTACAGGGGAAAAGATGCAAGAAAGTTAAAGGATTTTTTCATTTTAAGTTCCTTGTGAGCATCATTATGTTTAAATTTCATAATAATAAATAAAAGTATCAATGCCTTTCCCTTTTGTTTATGAAAAATAGGCTAAGAAATTTAAAATTGGGGAAAAACAAGTAATTTGGGGTCTTTTCTGTCCCTTGCCTGTTTTAGTGCTACCTGACAGAAAACAAAACTATAAACCAAGGACCCAGTAAAATAGTCTAGAAGCACAAACGCAAGTTGATTTAATACAACAGCAACTAATATCAAGATTTTTTTTGACTTAATGTATCATAGCTGTGCCATATAGAAAAAAAATGTATGAATTCACAATTTTAAAAACCTATAAAGAGAAATTCTTATGAGAGCTTACCTTCACTCTAACTGCTTATTATCTGTAAAATGTGATTTTTATCTGCTGTGAAAAGCCTCTAGAAGTAGCCATTACTTCTGTGACTTTGCACAGAGTAGTACCTCTCCACCAGCATTCACTCACTTGCATGTCATCGTTTTTTTCTTACTTTAAAAAGCACACCAGTTTTATTTTTCTCAAGGTGGCAGATATTTTAACATTAAAAATCCTATTGAAATGGGAACCAAATACACTGCTAAATATTATAAAATTAAGTTTTAATATGTGCTCTTAATAGAATATTGCAAAATTCTAATCGTTTCCACAAGTTGGTAAAAACTTGAAAAATGCTTATGTATAATAATAGTACATGGTCTACAGCTGTATATATAATAAAATACTGTAATTATATAAATATATAAAGTATACATGTAATATTTAAATATATATTAAGGGAGAAAGGGTAGGAAAGAGAGATAGTAAAAGAGACCAACGAAAGAAACACAGCTGTAGATAAAATAAAAAGAGATCACCAAAATTTTTTTGTGTGCCTGACATTATGGAGCAATTATTACTTTAATAAGAAAAATCACTAAAATTCAATTTTTGTACATTTTAAACTTGTACCTAATATGAACTAGTTATGTTTCAATGAGACAAATATCAAGGCTATTACTCTGATATTTTGCACAATGGTAATCACATGTAATTACTCAAATGGTGTTCATAATAATAAAGAAATCAGAATATTTTCAAAAAAATTAATAGTTTTAATAGCCAATATATATTATTTAATATGCCAGACATTGTGCTTTTGCAAATATTAATTCTCGCAATCCTCTGAGGTAAGTCTATTGATTCTCATATTGCATATAGAAGATCTAAAGAACAGAAAGTTTAAGAAACTTCACAAAGTCACACAGCTTTTAGGTCCCACCAGCCTTCAAATCAAGGCAGTTTCATTCCAGAATCCATGCTTTGAACATCTCTCAATAGTGCCTTCCCAAATACACTGATTCTATACCCCAGCCCTTATTGATTGCAAGTGGTTGTTTGGAATAGCTTATTGAGTGTTAAAGCTCTTTTACTGGGATGTTTTAGGTCAAATTGTTTCTCTCCAAAAGATACATTGAAATTCTGATCCCCACGCTCTATGCAGGTGATCACATTTGGAAACAGGTCTTTGCAGATGATAAGATGAGGTCATACTGGATTAGGGTGGACCAAAATCCAACGGCTAGTGTCCTTACGGGAAGGGAGAGTTCTCAAAATGAGTGATGGAAAATGCTGCTCTAATTAGGAGCAGTAACTATACAAAGGAATGCATGTGCTTATAACGGCGCTGCTGCACCTTCCTAGCCGAGGACCTCACCTGATGTGACTGAGCCACGCAAATCGTGTTATGGTGTCTAACGTTTAGGGTGAGCACAGGTTTTACTTGTACTTTATACCACTTTCGACCATCAGCCCAGAAGCATCTTGACTGATTTTTATATATTTTAAAAGAGTCACTGATGAGCTTTCTGTTGCTACTGTAAGCAATGAACGCAGAGTGGCTTAGATGTCACAAGTGTATCACCTTACAGTTTGGGAGGTTGGAACTTGATGTCGGTGGGCTGACATCAAGGTGTCTGCCGGGCTGGATGTTTCTGAAGGTTCTAAGGGAGCGTCTGTTCCCTTGCCTGTTCAGCTTCGACAGGCTTCCTGCATTACTACTTGGCTCCTGGCCCCGCTGGCCATCTTCAAAGCCAGGACAGGGCATCTATTAATAGCTGACTATTCTTCTGTAGTCACATCCCTCTCTGACCAAAGCAGGGAAAGTTGTTTTGTTTTGTTTTGTTTTGTTTTCTTCTGATGATTCATGTGACTACATTGTGCCCATTTCGGTAATCCACAACCACCTTCTCACCTCAAGGTCTTTAATCACATCATAAAGCCCTTATTGCCACAAAAAAACATATTTACAGGTTCTGGGGATGAGGTCATGGGCATCTTTTGTGGGCCATTATTCTCCCCACCAGGGTTTCTAAAATACCAATTAATGTTTTGGGTTACCGCTCATATTTTCACCTTTAAATATTCTCTTTTCCAAAAACAAACAAACAAACAAAACAAATTCATAGTGAGTCATTAATTTATCATTTTAAACCTTGTTTGGATTTTCCAAATACCAATGTCTACTTATAAATTTGTTACCAGTAAGTGATATATTTGACTAATTAAAAATTATTGAATATATTTTGTTGCTGCCTTTAAGGTAGAGAAGGTAAAAAACAAGTTTGCTATGTTCTGAATATTATATGTGCAGAGAGGGGCCTAGTTTGAAGGCCTCTCCCTCTTTAACTTCTCCTGCCTCCCCATTCATAAAGTCTGCTCTTCGACTTCTGAACAGACCTACAACAATTAAAGAAATTGATTTACTAATGAAGTATCTGCTCACGAAGAAATGCCATGGCAGATGGTTTCACTGGTGAGTTCTTTGAAGCATTTTTTTAAAAAAATACACAAATAAAATAAAAAATAAATAAGAAAATACTTTGTAAGAGAAAAAGAAGAAATAAGAATCCCTTGCAAAATTATTGAGGCAATAATATTTCCCTATTCATTCCATGAGGCCAGGATTACCTAATACCAAATTCAGACAAAGCCATTACAACCGAACTACAAACCAGTATTTCTAGTGACATAAAGGCAAATATTTCTTAACAGATATATGCAAACTGTAACAAGTGCTGGTAAAGATGTGGAGAAAAAAGTGGTTAGACCTGGCTTTTGAGAATGTAAAACAGAAGAGCCAATTACAAAAAGCAGCTAAGTACTTGCTTTAAAAGTTAAACATAGATTTACCACATGACCCAACAATTCCACTCTTAGGTTACAACCAAGAGAAATAAAATCACATGCCCATACAAAGACTTGTGAGCAAGTATCGTAACAGCATTATTCATAAGAGCTGAAAAGTAGAAATCACCCGAATGTCGACCTACTAATGATTGGATAGACAAAATCCAGTACATTCATGAAATGTAATAGTATTTGGCCATGCAAACAAATAAACTAGTGATACATTCTACATCATGGCTGAACTTCAGAAATAAGCTAAGAAGCCAGATGATAAAAGACTACATATTATATGATTCGGTTATAAGAGATGTCCAGAAACATTTACCTGAAGTTGGGGGAGGGAATCAATACTGACTGCAAAGAGGTATGGAGAACTTGGAGGGTGACAGAAATAATTTAAAATGAGTTTATTGTTAGAGTTGCACAGCTCAATAAATGCACTAAAATTCAATTTCACATATACTTACAATAACTTTTAATTTTATGATACTTTAATTACACCTTAGTAAGGAGCTAGGAATGTTCTTTCTTCTAATAAAAATGTACCATGAATGAAAGGCATACATGCTCCCCACAGAAATACCAGCTTTTTGTTGTTGTTTCTAATCTGCTCCTGGAGCATCACAGCTTGTTTTTTCTTTGCCTATCTTCAGTGATAGAGACAGAGGTGCATAGTATTGTGACTTACTGTATAAGACAACTGTACCAGGAGAGGCAGGTGACAAGTTACAATGGGTGTGTACACTTTCTGATCACAGTACCCCCACTCTTTTCTATTAGAAAGTCGCTCCACACTAATGTACTAAATTTAATGCTTTGAAAAGACATGTCTTTCAGGTTGCCATTGTGCCAGATTCTATGTGAAAAGTTACGTCTGAATAGTCTCATTTAAATTTCATAACTACTTTTTTGAGGCAGGTTCTGTTATCCTCATTTTACAGATGGAGAAACTGGGACCCAGTGATATAAAGGCTGCTTGATGAGCATAAACTGATGACAAGGATTCTCTGGCCAATTAAAACTACAATGAACAAGTTACTATGTATAGCAATTTAAAAACCACAGTGCTGTGAAATGTGGCATGCAAGGAGGAAGCAGTGGTCAACTCTTTAAAAACATCTTTGTTGTAGAACATGTTTTATCAATTAAGACATTGACTTTTCAAAGGGGCGTAAATGGGTTGAACATTGTTTAACCAAGTTTTCATTTTGGGCCGTGCAATGTCTTGGGTTTCCTTTGGCTTGCTGTTATTTTTATTGGTATGATACCAAACAAGTGTTCTGAGGACTTCAACACCATGCTTAGTCAGTGTTATGGTGTTTGATAGTGATATGCTCCACCTTCGCGTGGGGAAAATAAGAAAGTCCAATGGGCTTCTGTATATTCCACAATGAATTACTAACTTTGTAAAAGTATCGAGTTGTTTTTTTTTTTTTTTACATCCACGTTAACTGATACTATGGCTATGTGGCTCGTCAGTGTGTCAGATAAACCAGTTGTAGATGCACATAATTCGTCCTCTGCATAAAGCACCCAAGAAAGTATTATACTCAAATCTACTGGATAAGCACTAAACACTTCTTGGATGAGCACTGATCATTTCAACCTCTGTGGCATTCCTTGTGCTATTGTATTTAAATATGCTGATAGGTTTGATTTTATTATAATCTAGTTGTGTTGACCTGACAGTAACTACTCTCTCACAATACAACACAATGCGGCTTTACGTGACTCCGTTTAGGTATATCATATGCATATGCTATAGTTTCATTATTAGACAACCTTATTACTACTACTATTATTATTATTTTCAATAGCCTCCTGGTGGCTTTTTCAATTTACCTGTAAGCCCTGTGATTTACAGTCTATTTTATTTAATGATACGGGGAAACTACACTCATAAACTAAGTGAAGGAAAAAAAGCTACAGAATTATACATATGTGCAATCTAAGATCATTACAGAAACTAAATATGTAAATAATCAAGGATGACATTTTAAAAATCATCTAAATGCTAATAGGGCTTTTATTTATTTATTTATTCATTCATTTATCTGTTTAGTTATTATATTAGTCAACTTCGCTGGAATAGCGGAGATCTTAAACCATCTGAGTGACGACAACATATATGCACTGCATACCCATGTCTGTGGTTTTCTGTTTGTTTGTTTTCCGGCCCACCAAAGCAGCCCCAGTGTTAGCCATGCCACTGCCCCAGCCGAGGGGGAGGTACGGAAGCGCTGGAATACACGTGCGATGTCTTCTAGGGCCTGGTCACATACACGGACTCGCCACATCTGCTCGCACTTCCTGGTTCCACTGGGCAGGGCAGCACTGCCCACGCAGGGAAACACGGAAAGGCAGCTGCGGGGAGAGGGCGGGAGCGCTGGGGGGAGAGGGCGGGAGCGC
>PVJL010005917.1:0-12500 GCA_004026885.1 Lyroderma lyra
TTTTTGCTTTTTGGTATGTGGGTAGCTCCCTGACTGGGAATCGAACCCAGGCTGCAGCGTTGACAGCGCCAGCGCCGAAGCCTTAAGCCGCTACACTATCAGGGAACTCCCTTATATGAAAGTCTTTAATCCATTTTGAGTTAATTTTTGTATATGGAGAGAGTTCACAGCTCAGGTTCATTCTTTTGCATATGTTTTTCCAGTTTTCCCAGCACCACCTACTAAAGAGGCTGTCTTTCCCCTATTGTATGTTTTTTGCTCCTTTATCAAAAATTATTTGGCCATAAATTTGTGGGTTTATTTCTGAGTTTTCAGTTCTATTCCATTGGTCTATATTTCTGTTCTTCTGCCAGTACCAAGCTGTTTTGACTATTGATAGTTTGTAATATAAATTGAAATCAGGGAATGTAATGCCACCAGCCTTATTATTTTTATGTAGAATTGCTTTGGCAATTCGAGGTCTTTTATGGTTCCATATAAATTTACTAATTCTTTTATCTATATCACGAAAGTATGATTGTGGGATTTTAATGGGTATTGCATTAAATCTGTTTTGGGCAGAATGGCCATTTTAACAATGTTAAGTCTTGCTATCCATGGACAGGGGATAGTTTTCCACCTCTTAAAGTCTGTTCCAATTTCTTCCAAAAGTGTCTTATAGTTTTCCGTGTATAAGTCTGTCATGTTCTTTGTTAAGTTAATTCCCAGGTGTTTCATTCTTTTTGTTGTGATAGCAAAGGGAACTGACTCCCTCATTTCTTTTTCTGTGGATTCATTGTTTGTATAAAGGAATGCTGTTGATTTTTGTACATTGATTTTGTATCCTGCGACTTTACTATATTCATTTATTGTTTCTAATAGTTTTCTGGTGGAATCTTTGAAATGTTTTATATAAAGGATCATGTCATCTGCAAATAGTGACAATTTACCTCTTCTTTCCCAATTTGGATACCTTTGATTCCTTTCTCTTGCCTAATTGCTGTGGCTAGAACTTCCAGTACTATATTAAACAATGGTGACAGGTGACATTCCTGTCTTGTTTCTGGTTTTAGGGGAATAGGGTTCAGTTTTTCCCCATTCAGGATGATGTTAGCCGAGGGCTTGTCATATATGGCCTTTATTATGTTGAGATACTTTCCTTCTATACCTATTTTATTTAGTGTTTTGATCATAAATGGATGATGTACCTTGTCGAAAGCTTTTTCTGCATCAATTGAAATGACCATATGGTCTTTATCTTTGATTTTGTTTATGTGGTGTATCACATTGATTGATTGTCATATGTTGAACCATCCTTGTGCACCTGGGATGAATCCCACTTGATCTTGATGTATGATCTTTTTGATGCATTGTTGTATTCTGTTTGCTAATATTTTGTTTAGAATTTTTGCATCTGTGTTCATCAGAGATATTGGTCTATAGTTTTCTTTTATTGTGTTGTCTTTGCCAGGCTGTGGTATTAGGGTAATGTTGGCCTCAGAATGAGTTAGGAAGTATTGCTTCCTCTTCAATTTTTTGGAAGAGTCTGAGGAGGATAGGCGTTAATTCTTCTTTGAAAGCTTGGTAGAACTCGTTGGTGAAACCATCTGGTCCAGGGCTTTCGCCTTTAGGGAGATTATGGATAGTCATTTTAATCTCTTCACTATCAATTGGTCTATTTAGATTATCCAGTTCTTCTTGGTTCAGTCTTGGTAGGCTGTAAGTTTCTAGAAACTTGTCCATTTCTTCTAGGTCGTTAAATTTAGTGGCATAAAGTTCTTCATAGTATTTTCTTATAATCCTTTGTATTTCCGTGGTATCAGTGGTAATTTCTCCTCTTTCATTTCTAATTTTGGATATTTGTGCCCTTTCCTTTCATCCTTTGATTAGTCTAGCCAGGAGTTTGTCAATTTTGTTGACCTTGCCAAAGAACCAGCTCTTCATAATATTAATTTTTTCTTTTGTCCTTCTGTTCTCTAATTGGTTTAGCTCTGCTTTAATTTTTATTATTTCTTTCCTTCTGCTGACTTTGGGTTTTGTTTGCTCTTCTTTTTCTAGTTCTTTAAGATGGAATGTTAAGATGTTTACTTGTGATTTTTCTTGTTTCTTAAGATAGGCCTGTAGTGATATAAATTTTCCCTCTTATTACCACTTTCGCTGTGTCCCAATATTCTGATACGTTGTATTTTCATTGTCATTAATTTCTATATATGTTTTAATCTCATCTTTTATTTGTTCTTTTATCCAGTCCTTTTTTAATAAGCTGTTGTTTAATCTCCATGTATATGTGGTTTTTTTCTTCTTTCCTTTTACAGTTGATCTCCAATTTCAAATCTTTGTGGTCTGAGAATACACTTGGTATGATTTTGATCTTCTTGAATTTGCTGAGGCTACTTTTGTGTCCCAGCATGTGGTCTATTCTTGAGAATGTTCCATGTGCACTGGAAAAGAAGAAATAGTCTCTTTTTGCTGGATGAAGTGTCCTGTAAATGTCAATTATGTTCAATTTCTGTAATGTGTCATTTAGAGCTGATGTTTCCTTATTTATTTTCTGTTTGGATGATCTGTCCATGGTGTTAGTGGGGAGTTTAAGTCTCCCACAATGATTGTGTATTCTTCAGTTTCTCCTTTCAAATCTCTTAGTAGTTTCTCTTCTTTTTTTTAATTGACCTATTTATTGGCAGAGAGTTGCTCATAGTATTTTTTTTTATAATTTTTTAAGTATATTTCTGTGATGTCCAGTGTCGCTTCTTTCATTTCTGATTTTATTTATTTGGGTACTCTCTCTTTTTTTAAATGAGTCTGGTTAAAGGTTTACCAATTTTGTTAATCTTTTCAAGAACAGTTTTGGTTTTATTGATTTTTTTTGTATTATTTTAGTCTCATTTTTTTTATGTCTGCTCTGATCTTTATTATTTTTTTCCTTGTACTCATTTTAAACTTTGTTTACTCTTTTTTTCCCCAGATCTCTTAGATGTAAAGTTAGACTGTTTGAGGATTTTCTTGTTTCTATAGGTAGGCCTGCATTGCTATGAACTTCCCAGTAGAACAACTTTTGCTGTGTCTCATAGATTTTGGGTTATTTGTTTTCATTTTCATGTTTCTAAGAACCCTTGATGTCTTCCTTGACCTCATTGTTGACTCATTTATTATTTAGTAGCATGTTATTTAGCCTCCATGTATTTGTGTGTTTTTCAGTTTTTTTTTTTTTTTCTTGTAATTGATTTCTGGTTTTATAACATTGTGGTCAGAGAAGATGCTTGACATGATTTCAATCTTCTTAAATTTATTGAGACTTGTTTTGTGCCCTAAAATGTGGTTTATCTTAGAACATGTTCCATGTGCACTTGAAAAGAAAATATATTCTGTTGTTTAGGATGAAATGCTCTAAAGCTATCAAGTAAATCCCTCTGTAGACCCTCAAACATTTGAGTACCTTTTCAGGATGTTTATCTCCCACTTTATCTCAATCGCTTGTGTTTCTACCAAAATACGGAGGAGACTTGCAACTTTAACCTTATCAGCTTTTAGTATCATGATTCCATAAATAAATGGATCCGTTTAATACTCTGTGGGAGTGTGAGATGCTCATGATGCTTAAAGACTTTATTATGGCACTGAAGTAGGGAATTGGCTAGCTCTGAGTTAATATAGGAAATGTGTATGACTTTGCTTTCAGATGAAAAAAATTGTTTCTGATGTTCTTTGTTTAATGGGATACATAAAAATCAATTGTCAGAATTATAGCTCTGAGACAGGTTTATTTCCTGCAAAAAAAGAGATTGCATCCTGAATAGCAACTGAAATTTGAGTTACGATGTCTTATACAAGACCAACCTGGTATCATCTCTGGCCAAGCAGTCTAGTTAAAAATCAATGTTAGAAATTTTCATCCCTGCACTCAAGTCTATGATTGTAGCACTAAATCAAATATTTCAAGAGCTATCCTATTGATTTCAATACACAGATTGTTAGAGGATTTAAGATGCTTCACTTTCACCATTTCTAACTTAATATGCCCTCATTCCATGAAGCTTGAACCCAAAGTAGGTTTTTTTGCCAAGTGCTAGTAATGTCCATTCTAAATCTACATGCAAGAACTAAAACCAGTCTTTATGTTGGACTTGGGTCAAACTTCCATCATCTGACTCCCAGAAGTCCCCCTTATGACCAGTAGATCACAGAGGTATCCTGGGTATTCAGAAATTAGAGTTAACTTGAAACTAGTGTCCGAAAATCTCAGCTATGTCTGTATCTCCCACTCCCAAGTACAGTTGGTATTATACATAGTAGTTGTAAGTCTTTGAAGCTAAGAAGTGGATTTATACAATATTTTGGTGTTATGGTGGAGTTGCTCCTTAAATATATCTTCATTCAAGGGATTCTTGGCTACAAACAAATTCAGGGTTTGGAATTGGACAAGAGGCCATGGATTTCCATCATGGCAACTCAAATCAGGCCTTCATTCCCAAAAGCTAGAGTTCTTTCTGTTTTTGTGTGTATGGGAAGTTTCTCTATATCAGTTAGGACTCTAGTGGCCCTAGTGACTTCCTGATCCACTTGCCATTGCCATAGTTTCTTGCAAGCAATACATTTTAATTAACACTCAATCTTTACTCCTTGTTATTATAACCATGTCAGTTTTGATTTACCTTAGCCACGTAACCTGTGCTTCTCCAGAATCACACATTCTCCACTGAGATGAGGGAATTCCTTAAATGGAAACATCTCCCAACTTTATCCCTAGTCTGCAAAGGACAACCATTACAATGCTTTTCTGGGGTTCTCATGATTCACTTGAATGGCACAATTATGTGAACTTCAAAAGAGTTCCATAGATTTCACCTTCTAGAGTAGTTGTGAGAAGTGACAGCCAACCTCTCAGAGAAGTGCAGAGGAATGGTTTAATGGTAAAGAGACTATAAGCTAGACTTAAAAAACATGTAGCATTTAGATGTATGTTGAAGTGGAGAGGGCATTCATGGACAGCAATATAATCTATCAAAAAGAATTTGTGGGAATTAGATATCAATTAGTCAACCAGTCAATCTGACTAAAGGAGAAGGGTTAGTATAAAGTTCAAAGAAGGGTTAGAATAGAATTTTATATTAGTCCTATAAAATTATTTAGAAACCAAATGTCTAATGTTTAAATAATTGCTTAAATAATCAGTTAAGAGACTTATGAAACAAAGAAAAGTAAAGGAAGTTATTAAAAGAACAAGAAAATGATTTCTATAGAAGCACTATGGATACAATTAGAAAGTATTAATTGGATGCACCACATATTAGCAATCAATTTTTAGTGCAATAGATTTGAGTTTTACATCAGCTTTGTACTTTCTGAGCCTCCCCCTTTTTTTATCTGCATTCTATTGTTACTTTTGTATTCAACTTGGCTTCTCTGTACTCTTGGAGGTGAGAAATAGCTTCAGAGATTGAATGGGGTACAATTGTTCTAACTTCCTCTATTTTCTTTCTTTACCTTTTCCTTTTTTTTTTTTTTTTGAATTTTTCTTTCCCTTGATTATCAATATTCCCTCTTCAGAATCGACTGGTGACATCTTTCAAGAGACAAAAAAAAAAAAAATCTATCACATGAATGACAGAGATCAGGTATCATTTCGACAATGTCTGCTTTCCGCAATCAGCAATCCTATTTATAGCTAAAGATAACATACTGACAACTATATGAACCATTTAGCACATTATTTTTTCTTCTCTTTCACATTTTAAAGTTATACATTCCTGTTACTTCCAAGTGTAATTTCATCAGTGACTAGATGAAATTAATTTCCTCCACCCTCCAAAGCAACACTTACCTGGTTATTAGGTAGTTTTAATGCCATTAAAATTTGTATTCTTTGAAAGAAATGTAGTTTTGTCTTGCAGTTTTCACTGTATGTTAGGCAAGTGTGGTTTTCCTGATTATTCTTTCCTAAAGTATACTTTGAGTTTCAATTAAATGATTCTTAAACATCTTTAGCACAATGTTGACTTTACAGAGCATACCTAATTTTTACTTAAAGCATGATTTAAAAGGAATATTTTAGAGGACAGAAGTAATGACAAGAGATCATCGAATTTTATCTATTATTAGCTAAAATTTCTTTTAACAAAACTTTTGTTCTGCCAAAACACAATTTGATTCCTAAGGTCAAAACACTAACTACTCTTAAGTCCTTGTGGCCATGGATTCTGTCTCAGTATTCTGAATAAATAAACAATTGCTAAAGTTAAGTATGCAAGTGAATGAATCATATTTTTCTGGTCAAAGTTTTGAAGATCCAAATTTTTTTTTATTCCACATATACATATTTTACAAAGTAAGTTATCAAATGTAACTGTAAGGAATTACTAGAAATAAAGTATTTAGAAATGTTTATGGGAGGAAATAAAAAAGAATTGATTTCATTCAAGTACAGGGAAGTACATCAGTGTGAAATAAAATGAAACTAAATACTGAACAGCTCCATATGGTCTGTTATAATTTAGAATTCTTATTTTGAATACAGATTTCTGGTTTTGATCTGATTACTGCTAATTTATAAAATGTATTAAAAAAACTATCAACTCACTACTTAATTCCCACTTTTTCTTATCCAACTATATTCAAACTTCTCAGCCAAGATTTTAATTGATTTTTGTAGTAGCTAGTTGTTAATAGAATACTTTGTCAATACAATGATAAAACAATTGTCTCAATGATTCTAGTTACTCAGTTCATCAGACAACAAAGTTAACTTTTGTTTCATTAATTTAACGCAGGTGTAGAATTGGTTGGACAAAAGATATAAATCTCTGCAGAACTGTGGAAATCTGGGTCAAAGATCACTGAAAAATTAGTTAAGCATGATGGGTCAACAGAAAGCCAGACAGGTGTTCCCGCTTTGTTTCTCTGTGTCACTTCCTGTGCTCTTTCTTGAACACTGGTCTGTTAAGCTTGGGCATGTAGGTCAACACATATATTTCTGAGTCTGTAGTAAATTAAAAGTCAGGCTAGGATCGCTTATACTCGCAAACACATGATACCCAACGCCCAGCCAATATTAACCTCTTAGGGTAAAAATATTTCACTATATGTTTAATGGTTTCAAAAAACTCAGAATTTCTTTTTTGTTATTCTTTAAATATGGGTGATATTCTAAATAAAGATGCAATTATGTTTCCTTTCTTGAAAAATAAGGAGAAATAAAATATAAGGCATTCATTCATTTCAAAAGAAACATAAGATTGTTGAGAAAATGAATTGATGCTAGTCTAAATACATTCTCTATTTTTGAAGCCATCCTTCTAATTTCAAAAACTTTTAATATTCTCCAGTTAATCTATAGTCATGCTACATGCAGATCTTTTTTTACTGTCATTTTATTATATTTACTTTTTAAAATTTGCCACTTACAATTCTTGTCTATATTTTTATTCTCAATGATAACATAGTAGAGCTAGTCTTAAGTACCTGCAAAGCAGTTACTGCACACCCCAGATTGGATGTGACCCATAGTTTAGACACTAAGGAGCATAGTATTGTGAGGGCTCCCTTTGAACATACAAGCTTATTATGTGAGCAGGCAAAAATAGAAACCATAGCTTAACTATGACCTTATTTATCCCTTGACTTTCAAACACACACACACACACACACACACACACACACACACATACCACATCTTTTTCTTACAGAAAAACTACCTTTTAAAAAATAAAGGGTTCTTAAAGACAAACTTAACTTAGAAAAAATGTTAAGAAAAAGAAATTTGAGGTGGAAAAATTAAAATTATATTCTATACAAGTAACAGCCAGCCCTGGAGAGATAAGCTAAAAGAGGTATGTGAATTCAATTGAAATATTCAAACAGAATTTATTTTAAATTGTGTTGCAATAATTATTTGTGCTACATGTCAAGAAATGCGTATATGCCATTTGAGTCTGTTTTGATCAGATCCCATTGGGTAAATGTGAATTTTTCCTATTTGCTTCCTTTTACAGATTCCACGATGCATAATTTAGTTCATTTTAGCCATTCTGGAATTGGGATATATTTAAAATCACTGTCTTATCAGAGTTAATGGCAGCATTGTTTTTCTTATTGCTTCATATAACAATGGTGCATAGAATATAATGATGGCATCTTAGATGTGAGGAAATACAGAGGAAAACCAGCTCTCATTTCTGCCATGATAATATCTGATTTGGGCAACACTTCTTGCTATGTTCATACATTATCATACTCTATGATAGTGTGTATGGAAAAACTGAAAACCTCCCACCATAGGTGGGGTAGGGGAGGTGCTAATTAAATAAAATTGACTAGGAACTGGTGCCACAATAAGAGCAATTTAGTTTTGTTTCTGGATGTATGTACATGACATCATCAGGTCCTGAAATATTTAATGAAAGAAAGTCCCTTACCACCAAAATGGGTGCCTGCTGTCCAAAAGGATTATTGATAATAAGAAAAATTAAGTTTCCAATGCTTTCTCAAAGGTTTGCTGAGTAAGAGAACTAGATCTCTTATCTAGATCCACATCTATCATATCTCTTAGTGGTTGGAAGACTAGAGTTTAACAAGTTCAGTAAGACTATGTTCAGATAGACACAAGAATCTTTATTTCCTAGTCTGAGCTCTGGGGCACTCAATATTGGGAACTCAAGAGGAAACCAAGACTGGATAATCCTTCTGATGAGGGTTTAAAGTTTATACAAGGGAGTAGACTACTCAGTCAGAATATCTTGAAGAGAGGAGTAGAGATAGTCTGCAAGATCTGACCATTAAATTTGCGAAGTCATCCCAGAAAAAGTGCTACATGCCTCATTGCTGAATATCACTATGGTCACCTTTGAAGTATTCCCTTGAGAAGCTGTGTACTGATGCTAGTACCTAGTCCACCCTTCAATGCAATTTTGGAACTCTTTTTCTGGAATGACCATCAGAGCTGCTGTTGTATGACCCTTGATGTCCTGAATGTCATCAAAATGTCTTCCTTTCAATATTTCCTTTATCATTGGGTAAAGAAAAAAAGTCATCAGAGGTCAGATCAGATGAGTAGGGAGGATGTTCTAATGCAGTTATTTGTGAACTAGCTAATAACTCCCTCACAGAGAGTGCCACGGGAGCCGCTGCATTGTTGTGATGCAAGATCCATTAGTTGTTGAGGAAAGTTAAGGTTGTTTTCATCTAACTTTTTCCCGCAGCCTTTTCAGCATTTTCAAATAGTAAACTTGATGGATTATTTTTCCAGTTGGTACAAATTAAATGAACAATCCCTCTGATATAGAAAAAAGGTTAGCAACATGATTTCGAATCTTGATTTGGACTGACGGAACTTTTGTGGAAAATTGGCTGACTTCCATTACACACTTTGACACCTTGTTTCAGGCTCATACTGGTACACCCATGTTTCATCACCAGTGATAACACAGTCCTAACCTTGTCTTGCCTCTCCAAAAGGTCTTGGCAAACTTTGACTCTCCTTTGCTTTTGTTCATCGGTGAGCTCCTTCAGGACCATTTTTGCACACAACTTTCTCACGCCAAAATTTTCAGCTAAGATTTTCAACTGTTTTTCTATTGATGTTTACTTGTTCTGCTATGTTTCTCACAGTAACCCAATTATTTCGACGCACAATTCAACAAATTTTTGCAATGTTTTCATCAGTTTTGCTCATTACTGGCCGTCCTGACCTCTCTTCATCAATGATGCTTTCTTACCCCTCAGAAAAATGTTTAACCCATTTGTACACTGCTGTTTTCTTCATGGCATTATCTTCATAACTTGTACTAACATGTCCCTGAGTTTATTTCCACTCTTCCCAAGTTTAACAAGTAATTTTATGTTTGTTCATTGCTCTAATTCAAGCTCAGACATTCTTGCGAAGGCACACAAAAACACACAATAATGAATGCCACTCAGCAAGACACTGACACACGTCAACATGAACACAGCTGTGAAACACAGATACACCAAGATTATAAAACCTTACCGAGTTGTTTGTACAGTGCTGCCAACATACGCGCACAGTGGCAAGCTCTTGTACTTGTCAGACCCATAAGCAGGTTCCGAGGGAGAACTAACTCAGTATGAAGGTAATATCCAAAGGAAAACCCTCCTTGAGCAGATCATCCTTTTGCGGAAGTGTAAAAAGTGAAGTTCAATTACTATAATGGCCATACAATTCACTTTCTGTGATGTCATTGTTATGGTTGGGGGCTGAGTGAACACAGCAGCCAGAGAAAATGGGAGGGTACTATACTGCATCTTGTTCATTTCAGACTGTAGTGAAATGACACTATTTCAGTGGGACCACAAAGAAAATGATCTGTAAAAGACCCTCAGTTATGCCAGAGAAACAGTAAGATTAACCCTTCTGATTATCCCAAATCCTAGCAGGTCCGTCGTACTGAGGATAAAAGGTAGTTGTAAATAATTCCTGATACTCTACATAGTAGACATATATAATCTTAGATATGTGCAAATCAAGTCATGGACAGAGCAAGTAACTTGACAAAGTTTAGTATTTTCTTAGCTTGATAGCGGTAGAACAAAGACAAAAGATCTTTTTTACTCCAAGTTATCACTTTTTGCAATGCTATGTCCTCTACACATTGCCAATTCAGCCTCATTATTAGAAACTGTATATGTGAGACTCCTTGTGCAGATTCTGCATATGTAATAACACGATTCCTTAATATAATTTACTATAAAAACTTGCAAAACAGGTCTCCAAATGTCTGTTCTTCTGGTTGATTCTTTGCAGTGATTTGGTTAATTGAAAACCAGCTCTGAAACTGCATGGTCATATTTTAGGTCACAGAATTTAAAATACCTTTAAGTAGACTTTAAACCATTTGTGTACATTTTTTTCTACTAATAAATTTTGATGTGCATGCATTATATATTTTCTATAGTGGATGTTAAATTTTATTGTCTACATTTTAAACATTTATTTAAAATCACATAAAATCAGTTTTATGTTTACATACTCAAGTATTAAATGTACAAAATTGAAAGGTTTCAGTCACATTCAATATTTAAATTTTTGTCAAGAGGTATGTTATTTGTCATGAACCACAAATGCTATTAACAAAGACACCAGGATGGTAATATATAGAAACTGTCAGTGTGAAGTGGGAGGTGAATGAGAACCTCCAAGCAGCATTGTCTGATTCTATCGTCTGGATGCCTAAGACCATATTTCTTATTTTGCCTACATTACCCAGAAAAATTTTAGTTAGATCTGAATAATTTAGAAGAAAACTTAGGGAGGAGAGATTGGCCAAAATTACTCAATTTGGTCAGCTATATTGTAAACATCTGTGAACTATCTATTAAATATTTACTTTCTTAAAATTGATCAAGAAATATCTTACTTGGCTTTACAAGGTTAAGGTCAGGTTTTTTTCTGAAGGATTGTGCCAGCTGACAATGACCCTGATTATCTTTCATTTTTATCAGCTAGTTACTTTTAAAATACTGCTGAGAGTTGTAGGTACATTTGTTTCTTGTTATTTTATTCTAATAAAAGCTAGATCAAGTTAGACTTGGTTTTGGTCTTATAATGGTTTGAATCTCAATTCCTGACAACCAGAAAGAAAATTTTGTCCTTTGATGATAATAAAGTCTTGTAAATAAAGCCTTTTGTAATTAATTTATTTCATCAAAATGTGTTCAATACAATGTTTTTCATTTTTCCATTCCCAGTACTAGGCAACATTCCTGATTGAGGTCCCCACTGACTGATCAGAGAGTCGTAACCAAAAGAATCATTTTTTTGTGGTATAAAAGAAAGATGTGACCTTACCCAAAGCTAGAAAAGTTTGAATTATTTTTTATTTACTATTAATTACTTTGAACCCTATTTTTAAAATAAAGCAAATGCCCATACAGTGAAACTCTTTAAAAAAATAAGAAAATCTCTAAACAATTTCCAGTTTAAAATAAGTTCCTCACAAAACTTTAAAACACCAGCTGGCCCCAATACAATTACACAACTAGAATATATTTAAAAATTATGTATCACAATTTGAAGTGATTTTACATTTTTATATTTTTAAAGTTGACAAATGAATAAATGTCACAGCTTTCTACTATTTAAAATTAAATAAATGCTTTATTTTGCAGGTAAGCTCTGAAATTTGATGCCAAACTGTGATCACCAAGTGCATTCCAGACAGTGCCAGAATGTTATTCTTCTTTATTCAATTATGAAATGACTAGAGAAATCTTTCCAATTCTACTCAGAGTTAACTGCTCATGCTCATGCACTTCTCTTTCAGCTTGTACTGCAGGGGGAATATACACTTATTAAGAATTAATAAAAATAGTTATCTTTTTCTCAACAACCAGGTATCAATCCACACTTCAGGTTAAAAGAAAGCCTCTTTTAGCAAGAAACAAGCAGGCAAACATAGCAAAATGAAGATAGTGCCACTCTTGGAAGCCCTCCAAAGCTAAGGACTACAGAGAGCTGAAACTTTTGAAGAGAGGCATTTAGGCTTTCACAAATTTTTTTCTAGAAAATT